>JADRCG010004648.1:418-17057 GCA_019844195.1 Rhabdomys dilectus
ACGTGTTCGTGTGAGTTCCTGCGGGCAGGGATACCACGCGCGGTACAAACCATAACTAAATGGCTAATAGTACATGGATGGGAAAACAGGACCCAAAGGGGTGTGGGGGGAAGCAAAGATAATCCCCCTGTCTTTGATGAGGAGTAGAGGGAGTAAAGGAGACAAAGGTTCCTTTTATCAGGTCTAATGATGAATATTCGATATGTTTCAGGATAGGACTGGAGGGAAAGTAAATAAATGTCCCGCTCAATTGTTTAGATGCACAGTCCTCCCTTCAGTCATTACAGGAATAATGTGGGTTTGGGGGCTCTAGATGTGGTCTCTTTTCAGCCCTTTCTTGTTTGTATGAAGGACTCTCTCACTTCAAGATCATTTTGATAGTGTACCAAGGATATTACTTAAACCTTTGACCTTTTTCTAACTCTTTGGTTTTGTGAGAAAACACGCATGCACCAAGGCACACATGCAAGAAAAGAAGCAAAAGTATACGTTTTTAATAAGACAGGGTTTCTGTACAAAGGTTAAGATGGTTGAGTGTTTTTCTAAAATGAAAAACAAACCCTAAATCCATAAAATATCTGAGTAAGTTATAAATGATAAGACCTAAAGGTGATATATGTTAATATTTCCAAATAAAGTTTCAATATATTGCTATCAAATCTCTATTTAAATCAATGGGGTTCTCTTGAGTTATTACATTTGGCAAAAGATTTAAGTGAATGCATTTGGTAAAAAGTATTGACTTTAAAAGCAAAGATCTGAGCTGGGTAGTGGTAGCACATGCCTTTAACTCCAGCACTTGAGAAGCAGAGACAAGTTGATTTCTGAGTTCGAGGCCAGCCTGGTCTACAGAGTGAGTTCCAGGACAACCAGGGCTACACTGAGAAACCCTGTCTTAAAACAAACAAACAAACAAACAAACAAACAAACAAACAAAAGCAAAGATCAGGGACTACATGGCTCAGTGGTTAAGAGCATTGGCTGCTCTTCCAGAAGACCTGGGTTCCATTTACAGCTACAAGCAGGTGACAAACAATCCTCTGTATTATCAGTCCAGAGGAACTGATGCCCTCTTTTGGCCTCCATAGGTAACAGGCATACAAATGGTGCCTTAGTACATATGCAAGTAAAACACCCATACACATAAAGATAGATGAATCTTTAAGAAATGTGTCTAATCAAGGTTTATTTAAAATTGTTTTCTGTTCAGGAGTTCTGTAAATATTACACAGTATGAGACTGACATAGTTGGCATTCTTGATATTGTTTTTTTCTTAATTTTTATTAGATATTTTCTTTATCTACATTTCAAATGTTATCTTATTACCTGGTTTCCTTTCCCAAACTTCTCTATACCATTCCCCTCCCCCTGCTTCTATGAGAGTGTTCCCTCCACCCACCCACTCCTGCCTCCCCACCCTGACATTCTTCTATACTGGGGCATTGAGCTTTCACAGGTTCAAGGGCCTCCATTGATACAAGATAAGGCCATCCTCTGCTACATATGCAGCTGGAGCCATGGTTCCCTCCATGTATACACTTTGTTTGGTAGTTTAGTCCCTAGGAGCTATGGGGGTCTGGTTGGTTGATATTGTTGTTCTTCCTATGGGGTGGCAAACCCCTTCAACTTCTTCAGTCCTTTCTTTAACTCCTCTGTTGGGGACCCTGTGCTCAGTCCAATGATTGGCTGCAAGCATCTACAGGCTTTGGCAGAGCCTCTTAGAAGACAGCTATATCAGGTTCCTGCCAGCAAGCACTTCATGGCATCCACAATAGTGTCTGTGTTTGGTGACTGTATATGAGATATATATGAGACTGCCGCAAGTGGGGCAGTCTTATGGAGGGCCTTCCTTTCAGATTCTGCTCCATACTTTTTCTCTGTATCTCTTCCCGTGGGTATTTTGTTTCCCCTTCTAAGAAGGACCTATGTTGTGATAAATCTCCGACCCAAATATGTCCAGTCAAGGAAAACACAACTCAATATTTATGATTATAAACTGCAAGCCTATATTGGGCAGATTTACCATTGCACTATTCTGTTCCCCAGCTATGATATACCTTAAATGTTGGGGTTTTTCTAGTCCACATTTTCTTTTTCATTGTCCTTGCACCTCCAGCTCCTACATTGCCTCAGTAGCCTCTCTCCCATCAACTTCGTCTTCTGACTCCTCCTCTTCCAACTCCTCCTCTTCCAACTCCTCCCCTAAGCCTTTTTCTCCACCTCCCCTTCTACTGCCCAATCAATGGCTCTAGCCTTTATTTTACAAATTCATTTGGACAGAACGTTCACAATAGTCACTCCTCCTCCACAGCCCCTCCCAGGAGTGGAACTACCATCAAAACAAGAGGCTGGGGCTATCCACAACAGGCCTATCCTAATAGACTCAGAGGGATTAACAGGGATGATACTATACTCCTTGATCTCCAAGGCGAACTATGTCCCAGAACATTGTAGAATGCTTCCAAATGTCCTGGTGACATCTCAGGCACTAAACCACCAACCAAATTGTACGCATGTAGGGACCAATGGCTCTAGCTGCATTTGTAGCAGAGGATGGCCATGCTGGGGGAACAATGGGAGAAGAGGCTCTTGGTCCTGTGAAGGCTCAATGCCCCGGAGTAGGGGAATGTGAGGGCAGGTAGGCAGGAGTGGGTCAGTGGGTAGGGTAACACCCTCATAGGAGCAGGGAGAGGGGGTAGGAAACCAGGTAAAGGGATAACATTTGAAATGTAAATAAAGAAAATATTCAGTAATAAAAAAAGGGAATATACTTTTCCTTTCCAGAATTCTTGCTCCATTAGTGCAGTTCCCAGAAGCCAGGACACTTTGAAGCAAAACGGGGCTTGCCAGCCTTTTCTGGCGCCCACACTTAGGAAGGCCTAACAATTTATTCTTTCCCATTGTCTTTTTCCTTTTGGATGCTCGCTAGAACCAAAAGATTTGTCTACACTCCCTAGCTAATGTCATGGGCTTACTCTTTTTCTAAAGCTCTCCTCCTTACCATGTGTTTGTCTGTTTCCTGGTGACTGAACTTCATCCAGGCTTAATACAAGCAGCATGGCCTTTGTTTCTTCTCTTCTCCACACCAGGTCTTCCCTTTTAGGCAGCTGTGAGGTTTGTATCTTGCCTAGGCTGAGTGTGTCTTTTGAAAATAAATTGTTCTTCAGTTCATATTTGAGTCTATTCTTTCACTTAATGTATATTTGTTACTGCTTTAAATTTTTTTTTTACTAATGAGACTAAGAAATCCAAAGAGAGGACCCCAGTTACAGATATCATATTGTGGCTCTGTTGGGAAGCCAAGATTTCCAGACACATGTCTTTCCTAACTTATTTTATTTTATTTTATTTTATTTTATTTTATTTTATTTTATACTTTATTTTATTGAGACAGGGTTTCTCTGTGTAGCCATGACTGTCCTGGAACTTGCTTTGTAAATCAGGCTGGCTTTAAACTCAGAGATCTGACTGTATTTTTCTCGAGTGCTGGAACTAATGGTGTGCACAGAGAATATGAGCCAGTTTCTATACTCTCAGACGGTATCAGACATCACTGTTGTTATTAAATGGTCATTCTGTCAAGCTACTTTCTAAATATTTAGGTTGATACCCATAGATCTGGGATGCTCTCAGAAGAAGCTCAGAGAAGCTTCTTTGTGCAGTGGGCAGAAATCAATGGGGAAATACATAAAGACTCAACATGCTGACATTAAGAGACTTTGTGCTGAGCTTTAATTGTCTGTCCATCACATACATGTCTGGTGCTCACAGAAGTCAGAAGAGGCTGTTAGATCCCCAGGAATGGAGTTATATGAGGGTTCTGGGAAATGAACCTAGATTCTCTGAAAGAACAAACACTGCTGCCATCTCTCCATTCCCATAGATCCAAAACTTATCTGATATACTTGCATCCATACACGTTGTTAAATAAATGTTGAACTGGAATGGGTATTCACTGGTAGAGAGACTTTTCTATTCACAACTGGCCAGGAAGTCCAAAGGCTAAACTGTTTCAAGGAGAATGTTCACAAGCAATGGGAGAAGAAAAGAAAACCAGAAAATACTGGGAGGCCAGGAAGGTCTTTGCTGGCAAGGTTCTGATCTCTTCTAAACCATGTTTATACAAATGTCCATACATTAAAAAACAGAGCCTGGGAGAAACCTCCAGAAAATGATAAGTTAGAAAAGTAAATAACATGTAAATGTCATGAAGATCTGTGCATCCAACATTCCAGAGTAAGCCTCATGCCCAGGAGTAGTCAGGGAACGCAAACGGGGTGTTTAATTTGTACATATGATTTTTGTTTGTTGGTCTTTGTCTCATTTTTTTCTTCTTATTTTTTTACTTTGTGTTTTGATTTCATTTTTGTTGTTTTTTAATATACACTCACCCCACACACAGATACATACATGCATATACACAAATATACAAACACACACATATATACACATATGAGAAAGAAAATGAGTTCGGTGATTAGGGAGGTGAGGAGTATATGGGAGGGGTTGCAGAAGGGAAATATGATTAGTATATTATATGAAAATGTTTAAATGAAAAAGAATTAAATAAAATTTTAAAGTATCATGAAGACAATTCTAGAAAGTTGGAAAGCATTTTTGAAATGAAATGAAATAAAATAGAAAAACCCAACCATGCTATTAGATGAGAACTATAATTGTTTAAGAGCTGAACAGATTCAAAGAAGTGAAATGGTTTGATGTTGCAGGATTTTTGATCACACAGTGAACACCTAGATTGTGTTATTTATTGAAAAATCCTGTTTCCAGTTGTGGTGTGGCTTAGCCTCAAGCACACATTTCTAAGACACACTCTTAGTACACACCGCTAATCTCAAACAATGAAGGTAAAGTTAGTTTGTAGAAGGAAGCACCCATGTATGAAAGTGACTTCTAATTGAGTGCAAACAAAGTAACGAATCAGAGAAAGATTTGATGTAAATAGATATGCCCAACTCTCACAAGAAAAGAGAGGAAAGAAAGCAATTTCAGGGTCAGGGCAGAAAGAAGAAGGAAGTAGGAAGTTGTATTATTGTTTTAAAGAGACAGTTGAGAGAGAGAGAGAGAGAGAGAGAGAGAGAGAGAGAGAGAGAGAGAGAGCTAGACAAAGGCAAAGACAAAACAAGCCAGAGAATGAGGAGGAGCCAGAAGATTTAGAACAGATTACCAAAGTTAGTATGAGACCAAGTAGAACAATTCAGTAAGAAACTGAGAGAAGCTAAATTGTATCAGTTAGCTTAGAGAGGAGTTAGACAACAATTCTTACAGAAAAATAAAACTCACTTTTACAATTTGTGTTGGGACTATGAATCAATTTCATTTATTCATTCATTCATAATTCAATCATTCTACATCCAGAATGCAGTCTCCCTTCCTCCTCTCCTCCAAGTTCCACTCTTACAAATCTCTCCCCCTACTACCCATTCCTATTCTCCTCAGAGAAGGGGAAGCCCATTTGGGGTACTACTTAACCCTGAGATATCCAGTCCCAGTAGGACTGGGCATATTCTCTCCCACTGAGGGCCAACAAGGCAGTATAGGTATGGGGAGGACATCCAATGGGGGGAACAGAGTCAGACATATCTCCTTCTCCAATTGTTAGGTGACCAACATGAAAACTAAGCTGCACATCTGCTATAAATGTGGGGGACCTAGGTCTAGCCCTTACATGCTGATTGGATGGTGGTTCAGTTACTGTGAGTCCCCCTGAGCCCACGTTAGTTTACCTTGTAGATCTTCTTCTGGTGTCCTTAACCCCTCCAGTTCCGTTAGTTCAATTACCATCTCTTCCTCAAGAATCCTTGAGCTCCACCTCATGTTTGGCTATGGGTCTCTGCATCTGTTTCCATCCACTGATAGATGAAGCCACTCAGGAGACAGTTATGCTAAGCTCCTGTTTGCAAGCATAGCAAAGTATCATTAATAGTGTCAGGGGTTGGCTCTCTCACATGGACTAAGTCTCAAGTAGGGATAGTCATTGGTTGACTGTTCCCTCAATCTGTGCTCCATCCTTATCCATTCACATCTTATAGGCAGGAAAAATTTGGGGTTGAAGGTTTTGTGGGTAGGTTGATATCAGTTAGTTTCACCATTTCTTTAGTTTCTGTCTTGATAACCTGTCCACTGGTGACAGTGAAGTGTTGAAATCTTGCACTGGTAATGTGTGAGGTTTGATGTGCAATTTAAGCTTTAGCAGTGTTTCTTTTACAAATGTGAGTGCCCTTGCATTTGGGGTATAGATATTCAGAATTAAGATGTCATCTTGGTTGATTTTTCCTTTGATGTGTATGAAGTGTCCTTTCCCATTTTGTTTGATTATTTTTTTACTTCAGTGTATTTTGTTAGATATTAGAATGGCCACTCCAGTTTGTTTCTTGTGCAAGTTTACTTGGAAGACGTTTTGCCACAACATTCACCCTGAGGTAGTGTCTATCTTTGTTTCTGAGGTGTGTTTCTTCTATGCAACAGACTGATGAATCCTGTTTTTCACATCCATTCTGGTATCCTGAGTCTTTTTTTCTGGGGAATTGAGTCTTTTGATGTTGAAAGATATTAATGACCTGTGATTTTTATTTTTCTGGTAGTGGTGGTAGTGTTTGTGTGTCTTTTCTTTTTGCTTGTATGGAATTATTTAGTTCCTGTGTTTCCATGGGTGTAGTTAAGTTCTTTGGGTTGGAATTTTCCTTCTAGAAATTTCTGTAGGGTTGGATTTGCGGATAGATATTGTTTAAATTTGATTTTGTCTCAGAATATCTTGTTTTGTCTTGTAATGTTTGTTTGTAGGCATCTCTTTGGGTTGGGGAAATTTTCTTCTATGAATATGTTAAAAGTATTTTCTTGGACTGTTCACCTTTTACATTCTTATTTGTCCTGCATAATTGTATCAGAGACTTTTAAAGAGGGTGACAAAACAAAATAAATCAACATATTTCTTTTGTGGCTTTTAATACTTCCTTTGTTCTGCAGATTTATTGTTTGGATTATTATGAGGTCGAATGACTTTCTGGTTTTCTTTATGTCTCTTATGAGTTTATAGGTGTCTCTTTAGGTTGGGAAATTTTCTTCTAAGATTTTTATAAAGACACTTTCTGGCTTTGGACCTTTTTTGTACTCTTAACTTCATTCCATTTGCATTTGTTCTGCCTAATTGTATCTGAGAACCTTAAAGAGGGCAACAAAACAAAAAAATCAACTAAATATTAATCTATTTGTAAAATAGGTTATAACTATGTATATTTTAAAATACCCCTTGAGGAGTGCTGAGCTTAGAAAGATGGACCAAAATATTGTCTAGGCTGGACTAGGGGCAAAAAGAGAATGAAACCTCCGTCTGTCCTGAACGTGTTATATTCTAGTGCTGTCTATGAAGCAAGTCCTCTGGTAGAGTTGCTACTTGTCATTGTGTACTCCATAGAAAGAGGGGCAATGAACAGAATGAGAAGAAGCCTAGACAAATGTTCATGTGTCAGAAGTCATCATAGGACAAGCTTATAACTAGCAGGTGATCTTTCTGAAATGACTTCACCTTAGATAATAACTATAATGATGCTCTGACAGGCAAGCCTAGAAGTATATCATTTTAGGAGAGATTCCTGCCCTTAATATGCTTTTCCTGCTTTTATTAAATGTAATATATATAACAATCACTAAGTATTAGCTCACCTTTTTGAGCAGATCTCTGCAGAGCTATGAAGATGTACTGTCTTGTAACAATGCTATATAGACAAATAGATGCCTTCTTAGTTCTTAATGACAATCCTATAAGAACTCCTAAAATTATGTCAGTAATTATTAAGCTCTTTTATAGTGGGACTGTTATTAGGTCCTTTTCTAATAGTCAAAATTGCAATGAGCACTCTGACTCTCTACTAAATGTCACCAGTTAATTGCTTCTAGATAGTAACCAGACTTTCTACTACTGAGATCAAATTCCAAGAGACTGTAAAACAATTAACCAAAGGTCATGAAAAGGTAACTAATGATTGATTATAGGTGCTAGGACAGAAGATAAAATATTAACTATGAAATAAAGATTGGAGCTCATTTTTCATCCAGAATGAGTGAGTTCTTTCTGCACCAATACTTGGTCTTTTGCTCCATATGCATATGTAAGTATGGATGTGTGTGCATGTAAGTATGTAAATATGAGAATGTATCCATGTTATGTGTAAATATGTAATTGTGAGAATGCATGCAAGCTGGCCCCAACTTGTTTGAATGGAAATGTACACATATGCATGCATGAATCTGTATATGGATTTATGTGTTTATGCATATTTGCTTATGTAAAAGTTTTTCTTCTGTAAGCATTATTCTCTTCTCCTGGTCCAAGAGAAGTTTATTGCCTCAACTTCCCCCTAGCCTGACAAGCAAGTGGCATCTGGACAAAGGGGCTCTAGCAATTAATACTTTACTTAGTCTCCTGATTTTTTTAGGATGAGGTGCTAAATGCCAAAGACTGTAGGTTCTGGCCTCTGAGGAGAACAGAAGGCAGGTCAGCTACAGTAGCACAGTACCTTAGATGTAGATAAGTAAACTTTTTACTGTTATACAGCAACCCTAAGTATCTCATACAACAAAGTATTGCCCTCTGCCAAAACTCTTCCCCCTCTGCTGCCTCAAGGAGAACTGACAAGAAAGAAGACCCCTCTGGGGGCTGTCCTGTGGCATTCATGTACCTCCTTCTTATGAATGTTGGGAGTAATATCTTAGGAGACTTCTCTTAAAGTCTATGGTTGAAATGAACTCTTGAGTACAGGTGTAATTCAGTCCTGTGTAGAAATAAACTGTTTCTCCTTAGATTCTTTCCATTCTCATCCTTGTACATATCTGTTGTCCAACATGGGCACAGAAGAAGTGAGAACAGCATGAATGGGGCACAGCAAAGAATATATGTGTCAGTATAACCCATAGAAGTACTTGGGAAAACAGCAATGTGCAAAGAATATTGGCTTTGGGCTAAAACCTCATGGAAAGTCTCTTTGCTGTTCTGTTGAGGTGGCATTTCCTACACTTATTGAAAACTATACACCAACATCTTACAAAGTTAAGAAAGTAAATGGGATGAATATGCTGAGAATTCACCTTGCTACTGCTGAGATAGATGCTGAGAAGTTAAGGTGGTCATAGGAAAAAAGACTGAGTATTCGGTTGATAAACACTAGAAAAAAACAATCCTGAATCTTGAGTGAAATATGGTCTTGGTAGAAGCTGGTACACCTTTAAGCTTGATTTCCACTTATTCTTGTGGTGATTTATTTCCTTAGTTGCAAAGCAATCTTACAATGAGAGACAGATTTATTTAGTATACCAGTTTCAAAATTATAAAACTCATTGAAAAACTTTATATGTTAGTGAAATTTTGTATGCACAGAAGAATTTTTTTTATACTTTTAATGCTGTGAGGTGTTTAAGGATACTGCCTATGGGTATGTGGTTTGAACAAAATATGTGAGGCCTCATGTTCCATCCCTATTTCTGCAAAAAACTAACCCTGGAGAATCTCCTTAAGACAGGTACCACCACATCCGGACCTTTAGCAAACCTGCAAAGAGAATCAGCTGCAGACTGTCCTCTCTAATAGACTCAATAATGTGCCAGTTGTTCAATTTTAGAGTATTCCAGAAAATTCAAATGTAGCAATTCATTCTTTTCACTGATATAACAGACACTTAAAATAATAATTGTGTCAAGTGTTTGGACTCCATAGTTGTCACATTCCCATCTATCTTAGTTGAAATAAGTTTCTAGCAGTCATGTAAGAGCCACATTCAGTCTATGAATTATTATTAACATACTCCAGTGCCTTGGATTTTATAAATTCCTTGTAATCACTAAATTTAAGCTTGATATTTTAATACGAAGATAAATTGTTATCACGGAGTACCTATCAATATGAATAATTTCTGTGTCATATATAACCCTAATATGACCAACACATAGAATCACTATCCAAAAGACACTGGTTTTAGCAATCAAACGTTTTATAAGTTTCACATATGTGTGTTTTGTCTGTGTGTGTGTGTGTGTGTTTCACATACATGTACATAGATTTTATATACTTATATATTAGATACAACACTTCTTATTTAGAACACATGTGTTCATATTTTTCTAAGGCATATAAAGATGTACATGAAAAATACAAGTGGTTTTGTGATATTCTTTGTTCCTTGAGGACATCATGTTCCCTTAGAAACGGCTTATTTCTGCATGAGGGGGCTTTCTTGTGCCATCGTGTACCCACAATGCCTGAAAAGCCATAATCTTATTTTACAAAGCATGGAGAGGTGAATAACAGAGGAACGTCATCATGTCTGGGGCAAAAGACCAGATGCCAGTTCTCCAATGGCTGCCCTTGCAGATTGCTGTCATGGGGTATGTTGAACTACACTCTGGTTTCAGTCAGTCCAGTGCTCCCATCTTCCAATGTCCTGAGGACAAATGCTGCAAATGTTCAGGACCTGGCACTGCAGATCAAGTGAAATATGCAAAGTCCATTTCACATTCATTTGTAAATGTTTCTCCCATCCTCAAATCCCTTTGTGAACACTATTCTCTAGCACTCACCTTGAAGCTTTCCTTTAGAATTAGTTTGATTTATGGACTTGACACAATCAGAACCAATTTGGGAACGGAGACTCAGTGAGAGATGGTGAAAAGTAGGGCCTGTGGTCATGCCCATTTAATTTGGTTAAATGTTGTGGAAAGAGCACGAATGTGGCTGGAAAGCATATCGTGGTTTGGTCTCTGAACTGAATGAGGTGAAAGTTAGCTCTAGAGTTATATGAAAGGAGTTGCGGTGTCATCCAGGGACCAGTAAACTTCTGAAGGGTCAGCAGGATGCAAAATATATCCCTGGGCACATCTTCCAAGTGGGAGGGTTCAAGATATTAAACCTGTAGTCCCACTGAGGTGGGGGTCCTTCAGGTGGTGCTACTTCATAGCCTGTTTACCACATATGCTGGTTCTCTGAGTACCTACTAAGTGTCAACTGGGTGAACAACTAATAAGAGTGGAAATTGTATTCTAGCTGTAGGGTCCTGTCAAACAGTAGCAGGGTATGTGAGCAAGCACTGAGTATGCTAGAATTGGTAAGTGCTGTGGTATAGACAGACAGTTCCAGGCCAGAGGGATCCCTGTGAAACTCTTGTGAGAGCCGTGAAGTAAGACTTCTCCTGGGAGAAGACTTGCTCCTCTGATAACTGGGGTTCCGAGAATCTCACCACAGACATGGAATTGCCTGTGGAAATGCTAGCCAAGGAAGGCCCTGGCTATGCTGTGAGTGAAGGTGAAATGTCCTAATAAGGCCTGATTCCTCCACTGTATCCTCACAGGCCACAATTAATGGAGCTTTGTGACCTAAAACTATTGGCTCCTGTGGTCTGACCCCGGGCTCTTGGCTCCTGGTTCATGACCCCTGTCTCTGATCCCTGACCCCTGACCCTTGTCCACTGTCTCTTGTCTCCTGCCTCTTTACACTTGTTATCAGTCACAGAAATCATTATTAGAATTGTGTGAATACAAAGATAGATCTCTATGGATCCGTCATGACCACCAAGAAAATGTTTCCTGAGACTCAGCTGGTATACTCGTGAGCATTGGATTTTTCTATTTTACCTGCACCATATGGAGTGCCTGTTATTAAGCTATTCCTGAAATCACAGAGAGAAGGGGCAGCTTAGCTTGTTGAATAATAAATATCACTGTGAACAAAACAAGCATGCATTCAGATGACACTGAGGCCTGAAGCTATAGGGTAGATCCTGTATTCTCATGGTTCAAATACTTAATGGGACAAGTGGTGTTGTTGAGTGGTAGATGGCTTCCCAAGTGTGACACTGGACTCCATCCCCAGAGCCACAGGAAAAA
Organism: Rhabdomys dilectus; assembly: GCA_019844195.1. Taxonomy (NCBI): domain Eukaryota; kingdom Metazoa; phylum Chordata; class Mammalia; order Rodentia; family Muridae; genus Rhabdomys; species Rhabdomys dilectus. The sequence continues at coordinate 12,309 of JADRCG010004648.1, forward strand.
AAATGCATGAAGAATGTCTACTGCCATGTGCCTGTGATTCACCCATAGTGAGGACCAGCTACGTGACAGGTTAGACAGTCAGCTGGGGTTTTAACCTCTCCGTACAGTTTTAAAGGTTTTGATAGTTTCTTCCAGGATTAAGTGACATGTCTAGATTATGAGGGGTCCTAGTCCTTGATACTGTCCCGGAACCTCATACTAGGATACTGACATATGACCACCAGACATGAAGTTGGCCCTTGCTGCTCTTGATAAGTGTGTTAATTTCTGTTAGGAAAAATATAGAAGTCCCAAAATGTACTCTTACTTTCAGTCCTGAGCAGGCAGAGGCCCAGCTTGGACTGGTCACCTTCATTGTGAAGTCAGTGATGAGTAAGAAGGAACTCTGGAGATTTTCAGATAGCAGTGTCTCCAATGGTACCTAAAGCAAGGTTTCCATATCAGGCCAGACTTTACCCTTCCTTTTCCCACTGGAGGCTGTTTCCCCTTCCTGGAGCACTAGAAACAAGTATCTAGCCTCTCCCTTTCTACCCCTTAAGCTTCTGATTCCCTATGTTGTCCTAGACTGAGCCGTTTAAACATTTGTTTCTTAGATGCATAAGTACATATTTAACTATTGCTTCTTCCAGAGTCGAGTGTTTCTCTTCCTGCTCTTCATGACCTACTAACCCTGCTCACATCACCGTTCTCCCGAGACACTCTGAACAGGAACCAGGTAGAGAGGTAGCAGGTTATGACACTGACCAGAGAAGCCCTGGGATAGGTGATGTCAGAGAGCCTGGAGGTAGGAGAGAGGTTACAGTGACCATAAAGGATAAGGGATTCCATCTTCCCTTGTTCTCCCAGGACCGTGTGGCCATTATGTGTCCCAGCCCTGCTCCTGATCTGATCTGCCTGTTGCAATAATTTTAATAGAAAGTTTTCAAGTGGAGTGTGAGTGGTGAAACCCCCTTCATCCCAGAGAGAATCCCAAACAATGGTTGACACTGGTTGTTAGCTGATTTTTAAATCAGAAAGAAAGGGAGGCATGGTAATATTCTCTAACTAAGACAATCCTGTACCATACAGTGAGGAATTTCTTATTCCTGACCCTCAAAGTCGTAATCCATATTATCCATAGGCTGGGAATTAACATAACATCAATGCATAAGAGGATTATTTATTTCATATTTCTGCATGGACACTCGATGCAGACAGGACTTTGGTTTTATTGATGGCAGGAACTATACCTTCAGGCTGGGTTTGAGAGCATGCTCACTGATGAACCTCATCATCCACTTATGCTAACTGCTGGGAAAGTCTAAATATTCCAACGTTTTGACAGAGCCATCTTTACCAGAAGCCTGCCTATTGGTGATCAAAGCCATCATCCTGCTAGTACATGGAGTCCAGCCGTTTGTGTTGTGAATACCAAAGATGTAGTACAGAGAGGGATTACAACATCTCCCAGCACACAGTATGTTTTATACACAGTGCACATGGCATATACATGAAAGAAACACGTGCAATAGAGAAAATTTTGTTAAGGTCATTTTGACGATTTCCCACACTACCCCTTGAAACGTAACTCAGTGGTAGATATCACTGGCTTAATATGAGTAAAGGCTTATGTTCCCTAGCTAGCTCTGAATAACATTGCTTCACTGTAAATAATTTCTTAATTATGAAATGTGATCTTTTTCTCTGTGGTAGGCCATTTCTATAGCCTGGAGACGCATGTTATAAACATAGAGTTCAGGATTTTAAACTGCAAGCTTGCCTGCATGATATCCAAGTATAGCCCTAAATAAATCTCTCATGTTAGAGATGTAAGCAATCGTGTTCAGAGAATGAACTTACCTGATACTCACAGTGCTAACTGCAGAATCTCTTCATTTGCTCGCTTGCTTGGTTACTTCCTTCCTTCCTTTTCTTCTTTCCTTCTTTCTTTCTTTCCTTCTTTCCTTCTTTCCTTCTTTCCTTCCTCCATTTCTTCCTTCCTTCTTCCTTACTCCCTTCCTTCCTTCCTTCTTTCCTTCCTTTCTTCCTTCCTTTCTTCCTTCCTTCTGTCCTTCCTTCCTTCCTTCCTTCCTTTTTTCTGTCCTTCCTTCCTTCCCTCCTTCCTTCTGTCCTTTTTTCCTTCCTTCCTTCCTTCCTTCCTTCCTTCCTTCCTTCCTTCCTTCCTTCCTTCCTTCTGTCCTTCATGCCTTCCTACCTTCCTTCCTTCTTTGCTACCTTGCTTCCTTGCTTGTTTTTGACTACTGGCTCGCTCTATATAGCTCTAACTGCCCTGGAAATCACTACATACATCAGGCCAATATTGAACTCATAGAGATCTGCCCACCTCTGTCCCCCAAGTGCTAGGATTAAAGGCATGTGCCACTAACCCTGTCTCCAAAAAGCTTCTTTTGAGTCAGTTTCAGAAATGGGCTTTTTAAATCACTCTGAAGAATCGCATGTGGGAGTAAACACAGGAATCAATCTGCTAAGGAATATTTGGAGTTAGACAAGTGACTGCATACACATAGCATCACTCAGGATGGTCACCTAGACAGCCTCTTAGGCTACAGTCATGGTTCCCAGAAGAAATGTGACTGACTGTATGAAGCAGAAGAGCAAAGAGCATGGACAGTTGAGTTCATGGTGCCTGCTTGTGTTACTGCTTGTCTGCTTCTCCAGGGTAAAAAAGAGCTGCAGCCTCACACTGCAGGAGCTGTACCGGCTGAAGCACTTGGACACCTGCTTCTGGACAACACCATAGACCAAGTTGCACATTAAACTACCACTCTACATAATGAACTTGAAGATAAGAACTTCTGCACTGATTTTATTGGTAAAACTATATGGCTCACAAACCAGACCCAAAAGTCAACCAATCTGTGAAGAGAGCTCTCTGATGCTGATGACATTTAAATAAATATAGTTGAGAATCAAGACAAGCAAGAACCTTGAGAAGGATGACATCAGTGGTGTAACACAAGAGGATAGACTTGTGTTCCTGAAGGTTAGTGGCAATCAGAAGCCAGTGCTGTACCCACTTGCAGTAATCATTATTTCAAATTTATATGTTTGTTTGTTGATTATTGTGAGTTCACATAACTAGGGAAGAGGGCACATGCCCCTGGGTGTCTACAGATCAGAAGACACCTCTGTGGAAGTGATTCTTTCTTTCCCCTTAAGTTTAATTCTGGGAATTAAAGTAGGGTCACCAGGTTTGCATAACAAGAGCCTTTAGCTAACTCATGTCAGTCTTCTGTCTAGAGTTACAGCTGTAAGACCTGGGAACATAGTCTTTCTGGCACTGTACATATTACTAACTGAATATTACTTCTTTCTTGGAGAATAGCAGTCTTAAAATGCCTTTAAACTCTATCCACAGGAGCTAGAGGGATAGCCCAGTGGTTAGAAGCACTTGGTGCTCTGGGAGAGGACTCCAGTTTGATTCCTAGTGCACATGTGCTATTTTGCAACCATCCATAATGCCAGTTTCAGGGAATCCTATACCCTCTTCTGACCTCTGAGGGCATTATGTATACATGTACTATAATACATACATGCAGGCAAAACACTCACACAAACTACTATGAGTAAATCTAATAAAAAATGAAAGTTTCTTCACTTTAAGAACTAAATATGTCCAGTTAAACAAGAACATGTAACCAGAACTCTGGAAGACTAAATCTAGAAATCCTCAACAGAACTTAGTACAATCCATTTGAGAACAAAACAAAAATTGCAAAGTCCTTGGTTGCTTTCCACCTAAAAAGTTGATTCAGTGATTAAAATGCACTGCAGTTTAGGCCATTTGTTGAATTGCGGATACCACTGAACAACTTGAAGGGCCTCACTCTACTTTTTATAGAATTATCTCAGACTAAACAATAAAAATGTACAAAAGAGTGTACATACACACACTTGTCCAGGCCTGACCACTACTTTCATTCATTTTCACAAGTACAAATGTATACTTATATACATATACCTACCTACATGTGTAGATACATACATACATACATATATACATTGTTTACATACATATATACATACATATATCTGTGTGTATATACATACATACACACACATACATATATTGGTTGATGGAACAGATTCTCAACAGCCACACTTCTTTTTACTCAGCATTTTTATAGCTTCTTAGAGAATAATTCTTTTGAAATTACTTCACAGATAACATGTTACTCAAAAGGGGAGTTACAGAAGGATGGCAATAGAAAGTTCAAAGAAGTGTTTCATTCTATAAGCTCACTGAAGTTCAAAGTAACATTTCCACATGGCCCTGCTTTATCATAGTGTACCTCATCCTGGAACCTGACCTAGAATGAATGTGTTTTCTTGATCACACATCTGTCCCGAGCCTATTTCTCAGTGAGCTTTATGAAAGCTCATTGTATTCCTTATCATGCAGCTCATACTTGCTATTCTATCAGGAGTGAGAACATTCTATTCTTGATTCTAACTTTATCTTTCTGGTAAAATAACCAAAACCATCTCCTTAAAGTTTCTTCCTAAAATTATTAGAATCAAACCAGGAATTCTATAAAGTCGTTAACACATCTAAACAACATTAATTTATAAAAGTTCTTTATGTTGATCTGCAGGGAATTTGCCCAATAGAGTAGGCTGATGATCAGGAATCATTAGGCTATGCAAAACGAGTGGGCCATATCTAGAGCACTCATTTGCTTGCCAAACCTTTTCTATATAGCTCTCTCTCTCTCTCTCTCTCTCTCTCTCTCTCTCTCTCTCTCTCTC
>JADRCG010004706.1:0-11097 GCA_019844195.1 Rhabdomys dilectus
AGTACTTCTCAGCCCTTCAAGATTCCTCAGTTGAAATTCTCAGTTTAATTCTGTGGTCCATTTTAAATTGGGTTAGTGTTCTGGAGTCTAACTTCTTGAGTTCTTTGTATATTTGTATTCATAGCCCTCTATCAGATGAAGGGTTGATAAAAATATTTACCCATTCTACAGGTTGCCATTTTGTCCTACTGACAGTGTCCTTTGCCTTACCGAAGCTTTTCAGTTTTGTGAGATTTAATTAGTCAATTCTTGATCTTAGAGCCTGAGTCACTGGTGCTCTGTTCAGGAAAATTTTTCATGTCAATGTGTTTGAAGCTTTTGCCCAGTTTTTCAAACTGTGTCCAAAGGGGTCCATGGAGCTCTAGCCTGGTGGGAGCAGGCTTTTTTTCTCTGAAGAAAAGCTGGAGTGAGACAGGTTGCCAGGCCTCTTTCTGAGCGCTGCTATCTGAGAATTGGTGGCAGGTGGCAGCTAGGGGCCACAGTCGGGGCCACCAAGCAGGAAGTGGCTGTGGTAGGCTCGAGCACCCAGGTGGTTGGGTCAGGTTGAGGTCCAGATTTAAGCTTGGGGAGAGAATACTATTCCCTGGAGTGTTACAGCTTGATAAGATAAGCATTCTCAGATGAGATCATTGGTGAAGTGACTTGTGCACTCTATTCCTTATGGATAGGATCTTATAAACATTTTAGGGTGGGTTGGGATTTGAAGGCTGATGCTGTTTGGGACAGGAACTTGGATGGGAGTAGATGTATATACCTATCATTCTCAATTATGAAAATTGCCTGGGTTACTGAACCCGCTCGACCTTACCAGGTTTTCTGTCTGGTGGCACAGTCCATTGCTCAACAAACCAAGATGTGAAAGATAGAGTCTTATTCCCCATTGCAGCAAGGGAAAGATGCTTGCCATTTACAAAGCAATGTTCTCCAAAAATAAACTAAGCTTAGTATTTTAGTAAGGGTGCCTGCTCACAGTCATATAGGGGCTGACCAATTCCTGAGCATAAGTACACATGTGGATACAGACCGTTACTTTTTTACTGTTATGTTTAAATAGGTAGCATTTTGGATTATATCTTAGTGATAATCTCTACAATGTTACCACCCTAAACCGCCATAGATGTTCTTTCTATGATAAGACCCAAATCTCACCTTGAGAGTGGTTTATGGGGCTTACCCACTGGAAAGCCACTTCATTGTATCACTAGAATGAACTAGCATGTAATACAAGTGATTATAGTACATTGTGAGTTCCTCTCCTGTGACACAGCTACAGCCATCCCCCAATTCCCCGTGTGTTTCCCATTTTATCACTCTTTTTAGTGGAACTCACTCTGTAGACCAGGCTGGCCTCGAACTCAGAAATCCGTCTGCCTCTGCCTCCCAAGTGCTGGGATTAAAGGCATGCACCACCACCGCCCGGCCTTTAGCTATATTTTTATAACAAGGACGATTGATAGCACACTCAGATCATGTTGAAATCTCTTGTATTCAGAAGGTTCCTCTTGCCTATGATTAGCACAAGAAGGTCTATTTGGAAGATAAATGGCATTAGTAAGGATCCCAGGCTGAGATCCCCAAGCTAGTATAAATTTTAGCATAGCCTTTAGATCTTTTTTGGATACCCTGCCCAGCTACATAGTGGGGTGGGAAAGTAAAACCAACATTTTTGTAACAAAATCTATCCATGGGCATTGTGGCAAATCAGGGTTCAGGCAGCATGCAGTATTGTTTAAAATAATAACTGGGATTAGCAAGCCAAAAGACAGTGACCTAGAATGAGTTTAGGGATATGTCCCCAGGACATCTATCTGCCCGTAAGAACACTGTATCTGTGATGAAAAAGACCCTAACAATTAACACATTTGCAAGGGGAAAGGCTGGCCAAGAGCTGCTAATTACTGCACCTCTTTATCAAACATCTCTTTTTCTTGACCTTAGACCAGCCCTAAGGCAAAATCATTTTATGGCCTCCATGGGAGGTTCTGCTGGATCAGAGTGGGGTATTTTTTCCTTGGACTAAAAATGACTTAACAGGCATAGTTCACACCTTAAGTTAGAAAGTCTCAAGGATATTTTTTTTCTATATCCATTTTGTGTATCTTGCCAGAAAACCTACAGGTTAAGTGTCAGAATGAGAGAACCCTGTATATTACCTAAGCAGGATGATAAGAATACCTGTCAGCATTATGGGAAAGTTATTAAGGGGTGTTACTGCTATGAATAATACATCAATGAATTTGAGGGATTACTTCTCATATCTTAATGACATTGTATTTTTAATAGTGTTCATTGTCGGTTTTGATGATGTGAGCAACTCCTAGAACAGCAAATGTAGCAAGGCAGAATGAGAAAGGCATTTGCTGAGCTGTAGCTCAGCTCAGGTAAATAAAAAGGGTGAGTGTACTAGTCAGATGGGAAGAGGAAGGATTAACAGGAACAACTAAAGTGTGCTGTGGGCATTGTAGAGTCTTATTACTGGGGTAATGATGATTAAGATTTGTCCTGTAAATAGGTGGAATTGTGTTTGTTATAGGAGAGATGGAAAGCATATAAAGAAATAAATTGGGAGGCATTAAAAACCATAAATCTTGGTTTTCATAACTGAATCTATCTTTTATGTCTATTTCCTTTGAAATAAGGAATTAAGTTAATATATGGGTAACAGACCATTGGACTTGAAATGACAGTTTGTCCATCTTATCATATGAAGGGAAGAGGTCAATTGAGCCAGAAATGCCTATAGATATCGAATGAAAGTGAGGGCGTGACCATTCCTAGCTATGGTAGGGGAGGAGGTTTGTATTGTGAATGCAAGGGACAATTTAGCCAGGGGCACCTTGATAATTTCAAACTGAATATGGCCAGCAGAGTAGAACAAACCATGAAAGGAGAGAGAGAGATGGAGAGAGCAAGAGATGAAGAGAAAAGAGAGTAGAACAGAGGGCAAAACTGATGGAAGAGAGACCAAGGCACAGAGCAAAGAGCAAAGACCCAAGAAAATGTGTAGCCAAAATGGCTGAGTTATATAGGAAAGAGTAGCTGGGGGAAAGGAACTAACACTTAGAGCTAAAGGTATTTAGGGTATGAGGAAGAGGTGAGAAGTGAGGGGAGGCGCTAGGACTCTGCAATATGTACTTGCAATGCTGAGAGAGACTGGTGGGCAGAGTGTGACCATGTAGGGCTAGTGAAGTGTAGGCAGCATTGAGGAAGTCTAGGATACTGAGGGTCAGGCTGGTTGGAAGCAACCTTCAGAAGCAACTATGGCTGGGACATTTAGAACATTTTTCAGTATTCGCTTGATTGGAAATCTCCTGGGATAGATATAGACTAGGGACAGAAGTTAAAGTTAAGGAGTTTAGAGGAGTGTCTTAATCTTGGATGTACATTCGAAACTTTCAGTCACATAGTCCTGGTAGCTGGGGAAAAAGGAATCTAAAGAATGGATGAAGGACTCTTTTTGGTTGACAGACTTTTAATGATAACTTTTATTTCCATAAATGTTATAGTATTATTCAGATAGTTTACTCATTCTTGATTTAGCTTTGGTAATTGGTATCTACCTAGAAAATCATCCATTTCATTTTGATTTTCCAGTTTTGTGGAGTACTGGCTTTTGAAGTAAGACCTAATGATTGAATTTCCTCTGTGTATGTTGTTAGGTCTCCCTCCTGATTTCTGATTTTGTTAATCTGGGTACTGTCTCTCCACCTTTTAATTAACATGGCTAAAGGTTTGTCTATCTTGTTGATTTTCTCAAAGAACCATCTCTTAGTTTCCTTGATTCTTTGTATTTTTGTCTGTTTCTAATTGATTGACTTCAGCCCTGAATTTGATTATTTCCTGCTCTCTAATGTTTGCTTCTTTTTTTTCTATAGCCTTCAGTTATACATTTAATTCCTTAGTATTAGAAGACTCCAGTTTCTTTAGGAAGGGACTTACTGCTATGAACTTTCCTCTAAGCATTGCTTTCATAGTGTTGCATAAGTTTGGGTATGTTGTCTCCTCATTGTCCTTGACTTCTAGAAAGTGTTTAGCAGTGATCATATAGAGAGTTTTTCAGCTTCCAAGAATATGTAGGCTTTCTGTTGTTTCCATTCCAGCTGTAATTGATGGTGGTCTGAAAAAAGATGCATAGGGTTATTTCAGTCTTCTTGTTTCTGTTGAGACTTGCTTTGTGACTGATTATATAGTCAGTTTTGAAGAAGGTTTCATGAGGTGCTGAGAAGAAAGTATATTCTTTTATGTTTGGGTGAAATGTTCTATGGTTAGGTCCATTTGAGTCATGACCTTTGCTAGTTTTGTTATTTCTAAACAAACAAACAAACAAACAAACAAACAAACAAACAAAACACAATAGCATAGCTCTGGCTAGTCAGCAACTCAGAGACACATACAGAGCTCTGACTGTGATTTTGACTTGTACTTCCATAACAGCAAGCAATGCTAAGCAGTTTGTGTTTCTTTGGTAAATGCCTGTTGTTGTTGTTTGGAATTTTTTGCCCTTTAAATGAGTTAAGGTAACCAGTTTTCTATTTTCTCAGTTTTGAGAGTTCTTCACATACACACACACACATACACACACACACACACACACACACACACACACACACACACACACACACCCTTTGAGATAGGACCGTGGAGTCCTGGCTATCCTGGAACTTAGGTATTGGGCTGAACTTGAACTCACAGAGATCTTCAGGCTTCTGCCGCCTAAGTTCTAGAATTAAGGACCTGTGCCAAGATTCCCAGTTCATCATGTATGATTTTTTATTTACTTTACATTCCAACATCAGCTCCCTTCTTTTCTCCCTACCCTGCCACACCCTGGCAAATCTCTCCCCCCATTGCCCCTCCCCTTTCCTCAGAGAAGGGAAATTTCCCCTTGGGTACCACCCTACCTTGGGATACATAGTTCCAGCAGGTGTAGGCATGTCCTCCTCCACTGAGGCTCAACCAGGCAGCCCAAGTAAGGGAGGATATGGGCTATTATCCAATGTCAGGGAACAGAGACTGAGACAGCTTCACTTGTTAGGAGACCCACACAAAGACCAACCTATACATTTGGTATAAATGTATAGGGGGTCTATGTCAAACTCCTACACTTTCCCTGGTTGGGGATCCAGACTCTGTGAGTCTACATGGTCCCAGGTTATTTGACCCTGTGGGTCCTTTGTGGTGTCTTGACCCTCCCTACTTGCTCATGTCTATGCCCAACTCTTCCAGAAGACTGCCTAGACTCTACCTAACATTTGGCTATGGGTCTCTTCATCTGCCTCCATCCCCTGCTTGATGAAGCCTCTCAGGAGACAGTTATGCTAGGCTCCTGTCTGCAAACATAGCAGAGTATCATTAATAGTGTCAGGGGTTGGCTCTCTCACATGGGATGGGTCTTAGGTTGGGGCAGTCATTGGTTGCTTGTTCCCTTGATCTCTGATTAATTTTTGTCCCTGTACATATTGTAGGAAAGACACATTTTTGGTTGAAGATTTTGTGGGTGGGTAGATGTCCCCCTCCTTACACTGGAAGTCCTATCTGACTACAGGAAGTGGCCACTTCAGTCTCTACATCCACTGCTGGTAGGAGAAGAACTTAAAAAAATGTTCAAAGTCCTTAGTCACCAGGTAAATGCAAATAAAATCTCCCATGAGATTCATCTTACATCTATCAAAATGGCTGAGATAAAAACTTCAAGGGATAGCATGTGCTGGAGAGGATGTGGAGCAAGGGGAACACTCCTCTGTTGCTGGTGGGAGCGCAAACTTATGCGACCACTTTGGAAATAAATATGGTGGTTTCTCAGAAAACTCTGAGAACTTCTTCCTGAAGACTCAGCTATACTACTCAACATATACCCAAAAGATGCCCCAGCATACCACAGGAACACTTGCTCAACTATGTTCATAGCAGCTTTATTAGTATTAGCCAGAAACAGGAAACATGTGGATGTCTCTCAACTGAAGACTAGATAAAAAAAATGTGATATATCTACACAATGGAGTAGTATTCAGATATTAAAAACAAAGACACCATGAATTTTTCAGGAAAATGGATGTAATGTGAGAATACCACCCTGAGTGAAGTAACCCTCAGCTAGCAAGACACGTATGTTAGGTACTCACTTATAAGTGGACATTAATCAAAAAGTGAAGGGCAACCATGCTACAATCCATATAATCAAAGAAACTGGGTATTAAGGAGGTCCCAAGGACGATGCTTGAATCTCACTCAGAAGGGGAATCTAAATAGTCATTGGGGTGGATGGAGAGATGGAAAGAGAGGAGGTGAGGAGGGGAACACAGATGGCTATCAGGGAGACTCAGAGTGAGAATGGAAATCAGAGTCGGGGTATCTCTGTGACTAGCTGGAAGCCTGGGACCAGAGAGTATGTGGTGAGTTTTTTGGAAGTGACCCTAGCTTAGATTCCTACCAGAGGGGGATATAGAGACTGAAGTAGCCATCTCCTATAGCCAGTCAGGATATCCAGAGGAGAGAGGGGGATATCAACCCACCCATACAATCTTCCTATATTCTTAATGTACCCAAAGTATGTATGAAAGCAAATATAGTACTGAAAATTGTTCCTGTCTTCCCACAGCGTTCCTGGAGGCTGGACTTTCTAAGTTCCTATTGATTGAAGTTATCTTCTCCCCTTTCTGATTATTCATCTGGGGTCACATCTGGGGTGTCTTGACCTCAATCAGTGCCAAAGAGATTCAGACTTCATGCTGTTCTTTAATTTTAATTCTCGTAATTTGTTTCTCAGCATTTTTGTTTGCTTGTTTTTTTTGTTTGTTTTGTTTGTTTGTTATTCTAGACAGTGTTTCTCTGTGTATTCCTGGCTGTCCTGGAACTCACATTGTACACCAGGCTCGCCTTGAAATCAGAGATCCACTTGACTCTACTTCCAGATTAAATATGTGATTAAATTAAATTAAATTAAATTTAAATTTATTTAAATTAATTTTAAATACATTAATTTTATTTTTAAATAAAACATTTATTATTTTATTAAAATAATTATTTTATTAAATATTATTTTAATAAAATAATAAATTTTAATTTATTAAAATTTATTTTAATAATTTTAAATTATTAAATTTAAATTTAGATTTAATAATTTAAAATTATTAAATATGGGATTAAATATGTGAGCCACTAGCACCTGGCTTGTTTCTCATCAGCTACAGGTTTTCTGCTTTTGTTAATTTTTTTCAAAGAGTTAAACTTTTGTGGTTTTGATTTTTGTCTTTGTTTATTTCTGGTTTGTTGAGTTCCACTTTAATCTTTATTGTCTGCTTCCATCCATTTGTTGAGGTTATTTACCATAGAAGACTACTCAGAAATTGGTTTAAACCTACAGAAGGTCTTTATTAGCTGGCTGCCAACTATACTGGTAGTTGCCAACTACATGATCCCAGTACATCTTTGAGCTTGTGCTTTTGTACACCAAAACCGTGTTCTGGGATGACATACTTCAGTTAGCCAGAGTAGTTATCCAGAAGCAGTACCAGAGAAGCAAAATGCAAGAGGAGTACATTTAAAGAAGGACCAGAGTGACAGGACTTGGTGGATTAGGTATTTGTTTTCATTCTGGCAGTTGGTGCTGTATATGAGTAGAATTTTACAGACTGAATGATACTCCCTCAAGGATCCAGATGTGCTGAGGTCTGGGTCCCTGTTACTTTACTCACTTTGGGGTTAATTTTCTCCCTTTTCTGTTTGTAATAACATTACACAGGAGCTTGGATGTTCAGTGGAGACTTTTCTTTTGTTTTCTGATCCTGAATAATGTCCCTCTCAGACCTTTAACTTGGGCACAGTCATCACATCCACATTTCAGCCCCAGTCTCTCTTCTTTCTTTGTTAATTCTACCATAAATATTTATCTATGACCTTAGTGTCATGAGTCTTCATTAATATGTTGTACTATGTTATTACTGATCTGCAAATCTTTCATGTTAAATTCAGTGGACAGATCAGGAAAAGCTTCCTTTGAGTCTTAAGTTAAATTCTGCACTGACTGTTTGCCTTGTTGAGTTTTTTTTTTTTCTTCAGGATCCTGACTGCTGGCTTTCCTTCTCTGTGGTGTGGCCTTGTTTTCCCCTGATAATTTATGCTTCTATTTTAGCGTATCATCTCTTTACACATGATGACTCAAGGCCTAAAGTCAGATAAACCAGGTTTCAAGAACCAAAGTAAACACATAAATTGGTTTTTATTATTATAGTACTTTTAAGAATCCATTAAACATCAAAATAAAAAAAATAATAATTTCAGTAACATAGGAAAACATGAAGTATTTAGGGACAAATTTGTCCAATTAGCCTACACAGTTAAATATTGGTTACAGAAAGGAAGACATAGATACCATGTGCATGAAGGGAAGACCTGATGTTGCTAAGGTACTTATGCTTAGGTTGGTGGTTGAAGCATGCATAATGCCAAACAAAACTCCAGAAAAAAATTATAGAAATCAACAAACTGATTCTAAGATTTCTATGGAAATTCTAAGGCCCCAGAATAGCAAGACCAATTATGAAAAAGAAAAACACAGCTAGACTTGGGAGAGCAGGCTCTGCATCTCTCCTGGGAAGTCCAGTAGAGCCAGCATTGATGGCATGGTTGCAGGTGAACTTGCCTTGAGAGCATGATCTGGAGGCCTATAGCCTTGCTCCTTTCTGGCTGCCACATTGGGTGAGCTAGTTGGGACAATGCTGGTGCTGGTTGTGTGAGTTCTAAAGAGCTGGTGGACTGGCCAACTGAGCTACCATCCAGGCCAAGATACATGGCTCTGAGTTGGCCTACCTCAAAATCTCTCTCATCTATGAACTGCTGGAGTGTATAAAGGGGTTGGTCTTGCAGATCAAAAGCTTCAGAACCTCCATGATACAGGGTATCAATAGGATATCTGAAAGGAGTCCCTGTGGGGATCTAGTATTGGTAGTGTAACAAGAGCCAAAAGTCTTGAAACACACAAAAGATTCATTTCACTGATCATTTACAAATAAAGATATGTGGACAAAAGGGTATACTGTGTGATGTACTGTGACACACTGCAGCTTCCTCGATGAGACATTTTTGTTTTGTGTTTATTTTATTTTTTTATTTTATTTGGAGGGAGAGATTCCCAGGGTAGAGGGTGAATATGTAGAAAGTGGACAGGGAGATTAGTGGAATTGGGTGTGTCTTAGTTATGGTTAATTTGCATTGAAGAGAAATCATGACCAAGACATCTCTCATAAAGAACATTTAATTGGGGCTGGCTTACAGGTTCAGAGGTTCAGTTCATTATCATCAAGGTGGGCTGGTAGTGTCCAGGCAGACGTGGGGCTGGAGGGGCTGAGAGTTCTATATTTTCATTCAAAGGTAAACAGGAGAAGAGTGGCTTCCAGGCAGTTTGGAGGAAGCTCTATCAAAGCACAAACTTCAAAAATGCCGCAACTCATATAGTGACACTCACTGGGCCAAACAAATACAAACCACCACATTCTACTCCCTGGCCCCCATACCCTCATTTAAACATATGGATCTATGGGGGGCAGACATAGCCATAGCATAATAAAAAATGCATTAGAGCCACCTTCCAATGTCCCCATGGTCTAATAGCAGTCTCAACAATGTTAAGAGTCCGAAGTTCAAATTCACTTCTGAGATTCATTCAATCACTTAACTGTAATCCCCAAAGCAAGACAGGAAACCAGCGGGGCAAACCCCAAACTCTGCATCTCCATGGCTGATGTCAAAGTGATCTTCAGGTCTCCAACCCCTTTTTTTTCTTTGTTGACTGCAGGAAACTTCTTTCTCCTGGCTGGATTCCACTCACTATTAGCAGCTTTTCTCAGCATATCCCATAGCTCTGGCATCTAGACCATCTTGGGTTCTCCAAGGCAGCTTCAATGATACACCTTTTTGTTCTAGTGTCTGGGATCTGTACATGATCTTCTGGGCTTTTCCAAAGAGCTGGTGTCAGTTCTCCAGCTCTGCCCTCTGTAGCACTGTAGGGCCTGCCTGACTCCACTCCACTGCTGCTGCTGCTGTTCTTGGTGATCATCCCATGGCACAGGTACCTCCAATACACTGAGGTCTTCTGCTGCAACTAGGCTTCACCAGTTGCCTCTCATAGCTTCATGGTGCCAAGCCTCAACTCCTTTGTGTGACCCCTTCAGTCCTGGGTCATCAATTGCAACTGACACAGAACCTTCAAGGAATGGCCATCCCTCGCCTCTCCAAGTGCCACGCCTCAGCTGCTCTTCATGATCCCTTCAAACGTTCAAAACCAGTACCACCTGGGTGATTCTTAGACATTACCAAATCTAGATGCAGCAGGAGGGACAATATTGACTGTTTGTGGAACACAGCTTCCCAGATTTACCTCAGTGATTCTGGTCTCTTCTTAATCACCACTAATATTTTCACTCCAGCTAACCAGTATCAATTGTCCCGGTAGTCCCTTCTATTAATGACTCTAAAGCCAGAGCCACGTGGCCAAAACTGCCAAATTCTGCTGCTTGCTGGAATATGGCCCCCTGTTCTAGTACATTATCAGTAGCTTTTTGTTTTCTGACTCCTTCATTGCCTACACTTGATTGTCTTGGAACTTGCTCTGTAAATTATCTTGAACTCAGAGATCTGCATGGCTCTGTCTCCTGAATGCTGGGATCAAAGGCAGGTACTACTTACTACACCTAACTTCTGTCTTAGGGTTTCATTCATCTTAGTTAGGCAACTCCTGTAAAGGGGCTGGCTTACAGGTTCAGAGGTTCAGTCCATTATCATCAAGATAGGGTGGCTTCATCCAGGAAGACATGGGGCTGGAGGAGCTGAGAGCTCTGTATCTTCAACCAAAAGCATACAGGAGAAGATTGGCTTCCAGACAGTTAGGAGAAAGTTCTAAGCCCACCTTCACAGCATCACATTTCCTCCAACAACGCCATACCTATTCCAACAAGTCCACACCTCCTAATAGTACCTCTCCCTGGGCCAATCATATTCAAACCTTGACAAGGTACATGATGTGAAATTCACAAAGAATCCATACAAAGTCAAAACACACACACACACACACACACACACACACACACACACACACACACA
>JADRCG010004769.1:3279-17071 GCA_019844195.1 Rhabdomys dilectus
CTGCAAGTGTGTCCTTTTCTGGACACACTTGCAGAATAGTCGACTGATTATATCTGCCTAGACAGAGTAACCAGCCCTTAATAATTCTGCAGCACTAAAGTCTGTCAGATGAGTTTGGGCCAGAAGGCTGAAGATTTGATGCTCCAATGTTCGGTAGTATAGGGGCTGTCCAGGTGTTCAGCGGTCTCTATAAATTGGCTAAGTTTTAGAAGCTATGCTTAGTGCTTCCCATAACTTCAGTTAATCTAGTCATTCTGGATTTCTGACAGCATTGAAGACCTATAGACTCATAGCCAATCCTGGCTATTTACCTTGAGAGAAAAGATCTGAGTGGATGGTTTTCAGCTGACATTCATTCTAAAGCCAAGAAAAAGCCAGGTTCAAAATTAAGTGTTTTAGTCAAGAGAGATGACAGAGATTCTGGTTAGTCAAAAAGAGGAGGGACTGGGTATTAAGACTATCTTGTACCTCACTGGTACAAATAGGAATAATTATGCTCTAATTGTATTTTGTGAGAAAAGTTTTATTTTAACAGGAAGGGTAATATGTAGGAGGAGCTAAGGGGGAAGGAGCACGGAGAGGAAAAGATGGAGTAAGGAGAGGAGAAGATGAAGTAGATGAGAAGCTAGGTAATGAGAGAGAAAAAGAGAGAGAAAGAGAGGGGGGGCATGGAGCCAGAAGCCCACATGTCTCCACCAGTCAAAGATAGTTTACATAGCTAGGTTGGGTATTAGGTTACACTTCTGATTGAGCATTACCATACTTATAAAGCCTTTGATTAACATTTAAAAAATTGTATAAAAGCAAACTGGAAAAGGGGGCACGGGATAGGGGTTTTCTAGGGAGGGGAAATGGGAAAAGGGGTTGGCATCTGAAATGTAAATAAAATATCCAATAAAATATATATATATAAAAAACAAAAACACATTGTATACATATGTAAAAATTTTCAAAGAATAAAATAAAATAAAATAAAATAAAATAAAATAAAATAAAATTGGGATCATTCCCCCCCCCCAAAAAAGTGATTACGGTTAGAAGTGACATATTTTATCATAAGAACATAAGGATGGCTACCAACTGATTATTCCTGACAGTGACAAAGTAAAGATATAAATAAATTGAGTCTCAATTCAGGGTCTAACTGAGCATATATATAAACATATGGCATATGAAAAACAGCATGAATTGAGGTTACCTGTAGTCAGGACTTCTCTAATGTTTTTAAGTGGAATCTTATTTTTCTTTTTTTTTTTAATCATGAAAGTAAAACATTATTCTTGAAGAAAAAAATCCTACTTTTCCTGGCTGTTGCTAATATCTAGAATTTCAAAAACTCACTCTTGAAAGATTTTTTTGTTTGTTTGTGGGGATGTGATTTACAGATTCACATCACAACAGTGCTGTCCTACTCAACTTTTTTTTGAATGTTATTTTCCTTAACATATTCAACAAAGTTTTCCTTTGTTCTGGAGTTAAAGGGTGACCACTTCCTACATTCTATGAAGGACAATGTTAGAGGGTTTTTTTTTATTAGAATCCAGCTTTATATCCATTGCTTTCTTTGAGTCACACTATTATATTCAATGGAAAACCCCAACTTTTCCAATTTCAACCACCCTGTCAATACCATCAATAAAAATTAACCCAAAAGTCATGGACACACTTTATAAAGTGTAAGTGGTGTAACAATTACTTATCTAGGTAATTTACTCATCTCAATCACATCTACACTTAACAATAAGTGTCAAGTATTCTTGGCAATGGAAACTTCACATTTCTCCTGAGGCTATACTCTAGAATTCATGTTTTCATTTTCTGTATCTTTAACAAAATGAAACTGAAAATGTTCTGAACCTTGGGATAATCACATATGCTCCAATTTTCCAGGGAGAAAACACCTCCTATCACTTCCTTAATTTCCCACAATCTTCAGTGTCATGCTACTCAAATTACAATCTAATGTACAGTTTGGTCCACACACAATCTGGTTATCAGTTCAAAGGACATTGGAAATCCTATAACACTGTATTTGGGGATGAATCTGACTTTGTCATCATTTGCAGAGCTGCACTCTTCTTACTATTTCAGAGATCCACTGCCATGCTTACCAACAACAAGTATCAGTTTTGTTGTCCCGCCAGCTCTGTCCACATTCTCACTATAAAAAACTGTTCTCTGGTGCCGTTCTCACAGGTGCATAATGATTATCCCCTTGAACTGTAATGATAATGGAAATATTTCAAAAGTCAGTGACACTCAATTTTCTACTTTGTATGATGTCTCCTATTTGTGAAACATTAATGTTGACCCTGACAGTGGCAATCATCTCTGATTCACTAATATACAACCCATGCATGCATGGCTATTCCTGTAGACATTCATTTTTATAATACATTCTAATATGAAGAATTTCTATTTCTATTCTACAAAACTGGCTTAAAATCCTAAGTATATTTCTCTAAATATTTTGTGTCAAGACTAGTGGGATTATTGGTAAAGTATTTCTGCTGTTTTCAACTAGATATCAAAGGCTTCTTGTGATTGTTGTGAGAAGTTAAAATTCTGTTTTTTTGTTAACATGGCAATATGTGGTGGGAAAATGTATACATGTGCAAAAGGAGATAGTTACTAATTAGTAACATGCAGAAAACATTGTACTTTTTTCTGTTATTGATGAAAAGAATGTATGAAATGTTTACAGATAACTAGACATTCATGGTGTGTGTATGTGTGTATGTGTGTATATGAGAAAGAGAGAGGGAGAAGAAAGGGAGAGAAGGAGGGAGGGAGGGAGGATTTGTGAGAAACATTTTCACTTATTGTATGATAAAAGATAGATACAAGAAAGTAAAGGAATTTTAGGATCTGGTTCCTTTCATAACAAGACTTTTTAAACAACCATGTAAAGTTAGGTAAAGCATTTCCTTGCCAATAGAATCTGCACTCTGGTGTTTGTTTGTTCTTTTTTCTTTGTTTGTTTCTTTGTTTTCTTTGTTTTAATATCAAGCCAAAAGTCAAAATGGGTATAATTTAGTTGAATGATATTGCTATTATTTTTAGCAATTCTTACAAAATTGAAGGAGTCATTCTGAAATCCTTAAACAGATTTTGTCCATAACTGCTTTTCAAAATTGAAGATTTTTAATATTTTAAATATTATCAATGAATATGAGAGTTGCTCTTTTCTTGTCTTTGAAGAATTATGCTGGAATTTTGATGGGGATAGAGCTGAATTTGTAGATTGCTTATGTAGGATGGCCATTTGTACTATGTTATTTCTACCAATCCATGAGCATGGAAGACCTCATTTTCTGTGGTCTTCTTTACTTTCTTTCTTGAGAAACTTTAAGTTCTTGTCATACAGATATTTCACTTCTTCGGTTAGAGTTACACCAACATATTTTATATTATTTGTGACTATTATGAAGAGTGTTATTTCTCTAATTTCTTTCTCGGCCCATTTATCATTTTTATAAAGGAAGGCTACTGATTTGTTTGAGTTAATTTTATATCCAGCTACTTTGCTGAAGTTGTTTATTAGGTGTAGAATTTCTAGGATAGAATTTCTAGTGTCCCTTATGTATACTATTATATCATCAGGAAATAGTGATACCTAGACTTCTTCTTTGCCAATTTGTATCCCTTTGATTTCCCTTTGTTGTCTTATTGCTCTAAATAAAACTTCCAGTACTATATTGAATAGATATGGGGAGAGTGGGCATCCTTGTCTTGTCCTTGATTTTAGTGGGATTGCTTCAAGTTTCTCTTTATTTAATTTGATATTGGTTGTTGTTTTTCTGTATATTACTTTTATTATTATCTTATTATGTTTAGGTGTGGGCAATGAATTCCTGATCACTCCAGGACTTTTAATATGAATGGGTGTTGTACTATGTCAAATGCTTTTTCAGCATCTAATGAGATGATCATATGATTTTTTTCCATTGAGTTTGTTTATATAGTGGATTACATTAACAGACTTTTATATATGGAACCAACCTTGCATCCCTGAGATGAAGCTTACTTGATCATGGTAGATGATGGTTTTGATGTGTTCTTGGATTCTGTTTGTAAGAATTTTATTGAGTATTTTTGCATCTATATTCATAAGGGAAATTGGTCTAAAGTTCTCTTTTTGGGGGGTCCTTATGTGATTTAGGTATCAAAGTAACTGTGGTTTCATAGAACAAAATTATGTAGTGTTCCTTTGTTTCTATTTTATGGAATAGTTTGAAGAGTATTGGTATTGGCTCTCTTTTTTTTTTTTTAATGTCTGGTAGAATTCTACACTAAAACCATATGGCCCTGTTTGTTTTGTTTTGTTTTGTTTTGTTTTGTTTTGTTTTGTTTTGGTTGGGAGGTGTTTAATGACTTCTCATTCTCTTAGGGTACATGGGCCTATTTAGATAGTTTACCTGATCTTGTTTTAAGTTGGTATATGGTATATGCCTAGAAAATCATCCATTTGATATAGATTTTCTAGTTTTATTGAGTAAAGGCTTTTGTAGTAGGATCTGATGATTTTTTTGAATTTCCTCAAATTCTTTTGTTATGTTTCCATTTTCATTTCTGATTTTCTTGATTTATATAGGGTCTCTGGGCCCTTTAGTTATAATCTCTACAAAATATGATGAATAAATATTTAAAATAAAAGTGTAAACTAAAATTTCTATCACTCAAGGGTGACAGATCATGTTTGTAATGTAAGCACAAGAGAACCAGAGGAATGGATACAAAAAAATGTGGTACATTTACACAATGGAGTATTACTCAGCTATTAAAAATAATGAATTCGAGAAATTTTTATCATCCTGAGTGAGTTAACTCAATCACAAAAGAACACACATGGTATTTACTCACTGATAAGCAGATGTTAGCCCAAAAGCTTGGAATAGCAAAGACTCAACTCACAGACCACATGAAGCTCATGAAGAAAGAAGACCATGTGGGGATGACTCAGTTCTACTTAGAACAAGTAACAAAAATACTAAAGGGAGCAAATATGGAAACAAAACATGGGACAGAAACTGAAGGAGGGGCCATCTGGAGACCATTCCGCCTGGGTATCCATCCCATGTACAGTCACCTAAGCTAGACACTGATGTGGATGGCTGGAAGTACATGCTGTCAAGAACATGATATAGCTGTCTCCTTAGAGATCTGCCAGAGACTGACACATTCAGAGGACAATGCTCACAGCTAACCACTGATCTGATCAAGGGTTTCCCAATGGAGAAGTTAGAGAGAAGACTGAAGGAGCAGAAAGGGTTTGTGACCCCATGAGGAAAGCAACAATACCAACCAGCCAGAGCTCCCGGGGTCTAAACCACCAGCCTGGCACATAGGGAGGGACCCATGACTCCAGCTGTATATATAGGGGAGGATGGCCTTATTGGGCATAGGTGGAAGAGGAGATTCTTGGACCCATGAAAAATGAACACAGAATGGGGGGGGGATAGGAACTAATTACCTCAATTTTTCCTATTTCTTGTTTAGAAAATGTCATAGTGTTTGTGGTCATGTAGTTGCCTTTCTTTATTTGTGCCAATTTTGCCACATGGTATAAAGGTTCTGGTGATATCCTTATACAAACTTCAACAGTCATTGAGTGTGATTTTCTATATGAAACTACTCTTATTTTAGTCCAGCCATAATATAGACATGAGTTTATATGTATGTATTTTATGTGATGTTATGTGTAACCTAAAACTTACAGTTGTGACTATAAGAGAGAAATGGTTCTAAGCATTTTCAGTTATTATTGAGTTATGTATAACTGCATTGGACACAGTAATCTAAACGTCAGAGAAACCCTTTGAGCATAGAGTTTTAGGAAAAAAAATTCTACAACAAGTTTTATCTGACACATTTGTGGAAGATTTTTATTAAACCTCTAATTGACTAACATAACACATATTGCTTTGACCTATTTGATAAAACCTAACTACAAATTATATCTTTATTGGGTTTTGTATTTAACACAGATGATAAAATTCAATGGCAGCCCTCCTACCACAATGATTACTCAGGATATACTCATAAAATTGGAGGCACTGGTTATCTCTCTGTGTGGTATCCAGATATGCCTCATCACAGAATATTATTATCACATTGCTAAAAATGGGGTCTTTGGTTTCATGACCAGAACCAAAACAGTCCTCTGGAAATTACACAGAATTAATGGTAAGAAATGAAAAGAGTTTGTTCAGTTTACATTCTTGATAATTTGTTTACTTGACATAAAATGTGACTTTAATTTTCTTGCATTCCTCTTCACAAGTAATTTGACAACAGTTGAGTCTCAGTACTCCACTTATTCTATCCTGTCTACATTATCAGCAGCAATACCAAGAGTTTTCTATTTTCCTTCAAGTTGTAAATGCAATAAAAATATCAAATGAACCATACAGACCAATAGAATATGAGTTAGTATTCACATCTTTTCTATCAATTCTTGAATTTCTTAGAGACTGAAGGAAAGGTCATCGAGAGACTTCCCCACCTGGGTATCTATCCCATATACAGTCACCAAACCCAGACACTATTGTGGATGTTAAGAAATGCATGCTCACAGAAGCCTAATATGACTGTCTCATGAGAGACTCTGCCAGAGCCTGACAAATACAGAGGAAAATGCTCACAGCCAACCATTGTACTGAGCTCAGGGTCCCCAATGGAGGAGTTAGAGAAAGAACTGAAGGAGATGAAGGGGTTTGAAACCTTATAGGAAGAACAACAATATCAACCAACCAGACCCCCAGATCTCCCAGAGACTAAATCACCAAGCAAGGAGTACATATGGAGGAATCTATGGCTCTAGCCAAATATGTAGTAGAGAATGGCCTTGTCTGACATCAATGGGAAGAGAGGCTCTTGGTAGGGGCTTCCAGGACAGTGAGATGAGAGTTGGTGGGTAGGTGGAAAACCTCATGTAACCAAGGGGAGGAGGGATAGGATAGGGGGTTTCTGGTGGGAAACCGGGAAAGGGAATAACATTTGTAATGTAAATAAAGAAAATATACAAAAAAGAAAGAAATATTCATTACTAATACTTCATTCGTTAGTTCAAGATAATTTTTCCAGGAATGAAGCACAACTCAGAGCAACATGATAGCTTGATTAAAATAGAATCATGGAACTGAAACTACTCATTTTTTCTCATGTACTCTGCAATCCAATCACTTATTCTTTCATTCTATAGAAAATCTGACTGGAAAAGTATACCTGGGAAAAAGTCAGAAAGGTTATTTTATAAAGATTAATTTGCATAGATTAACTGAATGACATATCACACCCATAGAATTATGCTATTGAGGAAGCTCACACATACAGACCCCATAAATTTACCTGAGCATGAGCCAATCCAAATGCCAAAGCTAGTAATGGATACTTAACCATGATGGCACATGTTTTTCTCTTTTACAGAAGCTCAAAATCAGTAAGTAGTTATGATTAATGTGGACTGACAAAGATTTTTATACAGTTAGCAAGAGGGAGGGATATGGAATCAACCAATGAATTCCTATCACAACAACCTATTCCTGTCCAGTTTTTCCAGCTTAATCTTAGTGGACGACTGTGGAGCTGTGGACTGTGAGAGGTAGCTGGACACCTAGTCAAGCACAGGGATCGAACCCCAGAACCTAATGAGACAGTAGGTGTAGTAGGTGTTTGACTTTGCTCCTAGGCCCCTGGTTCCTTTCATTTATCTTTAGCCCTCCACAGACCCTCCCACAGAGAGGTCTATGGCCATCAGTCACATAGGAACAGTGCCTCAGGCTCTCCCACATGTAGATGATGTATCTCCAAGCTCTCAGACCAAGTCAATAGGGGTTATCTGCTGCCTAACCCTGAACCACCCCAAAGCTGAATATAAGAGCCTTATTGAGGAGAAGTAAATGTGTGTGAGAATCATCCCGTTGTCTGAGAGTTTCTGTCACAAGAGTTGTAACACTTGGGGAGAGATCTTCTCTCCTGAAGCACCTTCAGGACCCTCCCCTCGTTGCTAGCTAGCCAGCTTCTCACCAGCCCAGCTCGGACCGGCTCAGCACAGTGAGACAGGTGCAGCACCTAGGAGCAACTGAGCTGTAACAGCGGACACACAGGCAGAGGCAGCAGTGAAGGCATCAAAGGCTATTCCCCCTCCCTGCTCTCACTCGATCCCCTTGGCCTGTACCTCCCCACACCCAGGCAGGCCAGAGATCAGAGATCCTCATGGGAAGCCCTCTTGGAGAGGGACCCATAACTGGCATCCACTGTGGAGCTCAAACAGAGACAGCTGCAGGAATTGATGATATCTTGGAAAGGTGAGACCCCCAATTTGGAAAACAAACAACCTGTCCTTTCCTGCTGTGATTTCAGTCAGAGCCATCCCATGGATTTAGATAAGCAGATGGGGCATTTAAAAGCTCCTGGCCAGAGCTACTCTCTAGTGCTGGCTGAAGGTCCCTCTGGCCTCTGTTTAAATCCCAACAGCCCACAACAGGGCGTTGACAAAGACTCTCTATCTAGACTCTCTTTAAAATGTAAAAGCCTTGAGCTAACTGTAACAGACCACTCTTGCCCACGTTTGGGGGCCAAACTATAGCGGCCCGCTCTGTTCCGCAGGTCCAGGTTTAGCAAGAGAGAGTGGGGGGAAGAAGGGGAAGAGCTGCGAAGAATAGAGATGAGCCAGAGGATCTGTAGTAAAGTCTTCTTTACTGTCTCCACCATACACACACCACTACACCTACTACTACTACACCACACCACACAACATGGAAATCCTGGGTACTTATAAACACACGCAGGAGAACACAGGTGAAAACATTTTACCACGTGCACTATGCAGCTGGGGTCACTAAACAGCAAAACAAGCTATGCGGGATAAACAAGATATTTGTTAGAGTGTGCTCAGCTGTTGTAGGCTGCTAAAAAACCAAATCTCTATCAGGGTAAATGGTTCCAGATGGCTGCAAAGATGATAACTGCTTTCTAGCCACTTTCTGCTTAAAGTCGACTCCCTACATTAAAACAAAAAGAAAAACTTGATAATGCAGCAGCCACTTAAAAGCCACAGGATGGCTGACAGTTGTTAAATCTGTGGGAAGGCTTAGTGTTTTAGACCTCTGTGGAATCCCCCAAAGCCAATGGGCTAAGGAAACTTTCCCATTGGACAAAGCGTTTCTCCTCTTTTCTGTCATAGGTAACTCAACATCACATAAAAAAAAAAATCACCCCAGGCTAGGGAAATATGTACCCTATTAAAATCCCATGAAATAAAAATAGCCAAAAAACAAGCCTCCTTGTTTTGAGAGGAAGTCCTTCAGATAGTGCCAAGCATGGCTAATGACAATATTTACAGTCCAGACTCATGGAGCAGAGTAGCTTCCCTCATCAAAAACATAGATACCCAAGAAGAAAAAAAAACAAAAAAACCCTCATGGTTTTTTGTCAGTCTTAGCTGAAATTCGGCAATGTATAGGAGCATCTAAAATAGGACAGACTGAGAACAACACAGCTACTGACCCTCCTCAGTCAAATGAACCCAAAGATCAAAGTCCCAAAAATCATCCTATATCAGACTTCACATCCCTCACACAACTAATAAGAGAAATAAGATCTATCCACCTCTCCCCACTTATGCCTTGGAGGAAATGCCAAACAAACATCTGTTCCTCCAGTCCCTCCCTCCCCCACTCAAAGGCAAGGCTCTATTAAAATACCAAAGCAGCTCTCTCCTGCCTCTCCCCTTACTCCACCAACTCGAATCCAACCAAAGAGAGATAAATCCCCTCCCCCTTCTCCAAGTCCCAAAAGTGAGAGACCTTCAAAGCTCATAGATAACACCCTGCCAAATTCCATAGTCTCTTACATTCAACCATCTACCATCCAACAATTCTGCAATTTTCGGAACTCTGTTCCAAAAACTAACCCTGCCTCCCATGCTACTCAAGAGTCTGATACAAAACTTGAAACCCAAACTGATCGAGCATTCCCAGTTAATATCAACCCCACTGGAGCTAAACCACTTAACTGGTACCCACTCCAAACCTCAGACTTAAAAGGACTCAGACAAGCAGTAAAGAAAGATGACATTCACACACCATGGACAAAATCTCTCCTACAGAGCCATATTGCCAACTTAAACACCCCCAAAAGATTGGAGAGATATCTGCTGTTCTGATCTTCTTGGCCAAATGTTTCTAGAGTAGGAAGCCTTTTTTCATGACGAATACTATTGTAGAGTGAAAAATTATAAAGACCATTTTATAAAATATATACAGGCTCATTAGTTCCAGGAAGGCGGAACTGAATGTAGGATTTCGGGCCTTCACTGCCCCATACATTCCTCAAGCCTCAGGGAAGAAAATACACCTGTGGGTGGGGTAGGCCCAAAGCAGGAAGACAGATTCCTGGCCACAAAGAAAAGTAAAAAGGCATGCCCAGACAAGTCCTAACTAGCCATCCTGCTGCCTCTGCAAGTTGCTGATATTTGAAATAACTAATCATGTGTAACCGCGCGAAAATTCCTTCCTTTCCCTACCTCCTACTATAAAAGGTTCCTTAGCCTACCACTCGGGGTCAAACTGTACTCGTGCACGAGTGTGCAGTTTGAACGCTGGCTGCCAGCTCTCTTCCCTAATAAACCTCTGCTAATTGCATCCAGGTACGGTGTCTTGGAGTTTGGAGTTTGTGGGTGTTCGCGACTTCCCGAGACTTGAGTAAGGGTCTCCCGAATTTGGGAGTCTCCATGTGGGGCTCGTCCTGGATTTTGCGACCACCCTAATCCTGAAGACTCCCAAATTAGGGAGACCCTCACTCACTCAAGTCTCGGGAAGACGTGACCCCCCCATACACTCCAAGACACCGTACCTGGATGCAAGCAGCAGAGGCTTTATTAGGGAAATTGGCCGGCGATCAAACCACGAGCTCTCTCTCAAGAGCAGGGTTTGGCCAAGAGTGATGGGCTAAGGGGTCTTTTAAAGCATAAAACCACAAACCAGGGGAGGGAGGAGGGGGTGAGGGGTTACCAAGGATACATAACATAAGAATAGTGAAACATTCCAGAGAAACCCACCCTAAATGGTTTATAGTTGTGAAGAATTACTTTGTACACTCATTCTTCTCAAAACTGTGGTTTCACCGTCACTGTGTCCTACCCTGTCATTTACCAGTGATTTATTAACTATTTCTCATTTGCTCAGCCACAGAGCCACAGCCTGGTCATTGTGTTTCTCCACCTGGATGATTTTCATTCTTTACAGCCAGTTCCTGAAACTGGCCTGGCTTGTTTCAAAGAAAATTCCCTTGTCCCTAAAAGAACTTAAGAAGAATCTATATACTTATATAGAAATGATTTTCGTAATTTTTCACTCTACAATCCAAGAACCCACTGGGAGGTAAGGGAACACCGCGGTTTTCTGTCTGTCTGTCTGTCTGTCTGTCTGGTTGTTGTGTAAAATTGTTTGGTTTCTCATGTGCCAGGTTGTCTAAATAGTCTGATTTCTCATGTGCTGGTTTGAATTATTTAGTTTCTAAGTCTGTGTACTGTCTGTGTGAGTCTGAGTGCGGTGTGTTTAGATTCGGCACCTTTTCTGATTTCTGACTTCTGATTCTGGGTTCTGGTTTTTGTTCTGGCAGCTGCCGTTGTGTGTGACCGTGAGGTCCAACGGACGAAGGCTGCCCTTGGGGGGAAGGCAGTATCCTTCCCCATCTGAGTTAGTGAGTCAGAGTGATCTGACTGCCCTGTTCTGGAACAAAGGAGACAGAGTACTCCTGCAGGAGGGAAAGACGTGGAGTCCTTCCCCATCTGAGCTCTTGGTTTCGGTTTTGAAGGGAAGATGTGGAATCCTTCCCAGGTGGAAGGGTGTCAGAGTGGTCTGACTGCCCTTGAGGGGAAGATGTAGAATCTTTCCCCATCTGAGGTTGCGTTTGGTTGGTTCTATAAGACCAAACACGGACAAGTGTGTCTATTCTGCTTGTGTTTTTATGTGTAATTTGGTCTCTGCACCCATGGCAGGGGTGAGAACTGTCTGTATCACCTGGTTTATGTGCCACTTGTGAGAGAGGTGAACTATTTGTGTTGGGTTTTTTTTTGTGTTTTCCTGGCAAATTGTGTGTTAGCCGTTGTTAATCTACTGTGTTAAACATCATGAGTTAAAAATAGGTAACATGATCACCAGCAGAAAAGGAGATGAAGCTGCCGGTACAAGAATATTGCTGCAGAGCAGAAAGGCAGGTAGGTCCTTTAATAAGGAACACCGACCACAGTCTGTGTTCGGATAGCCTGCCTACCGCATGTAGGGCATTTTCTAAGTAACACCACATGGAGGGTGCCCCCTCGCCCAGCCCACACTTGGTGGGCGACAGCTCGCAGCTCCCCAAAACAGCCCCCTTGCAAGTTGACCGACATGGCTGTACTGGGGACCCTGGAGTCGATGCTGTAACTAATTGGCAGTTTTCCACCTGCCGCCTATGAAGATAGGTAGGGCCCAGGTACTTAAAAACCTGGCACTAGAGTCAGAACAGCTGGACAAACAGCCCCAGCAAGATTATTCACCTGAGAGTTATAATTATATATTTTTTATTAAAAAATAGTGAGTAAATAGAGCTGAGATTTAAAAAGGAAGAAAAATCGAATAAGTAGCGCTGAGACAAGTCACGTGATGTGACTCCAGCTTAACTCTGAATCAACAAAATTGCCTGCAGGCAGGTCAGACAGGTCGGACAGGTTTGCCTGCTACAAAAAGTTATAGGCTGTCCCGAGGCAGAGAGTCAAAAGAATAGCCTCCATTTTGGTACAAATACAAATTTATAATAAAAAGTAAGTTAGTTATCAAAACAATTAAATAGGCCAGGATCCCTCAGGCACCTAGATCTAGTGCCCAATATAGTCACCTAGATAAATCTTGTGGAGGAACACCTCCCCCCCCCATAAAAGCCTTTCTTCCAGAAGACCCTTGTAGGTTCTGGTCTTCAGGAGTGAAGAGCAAGAGAAGATACCGGGAAAAAGAATATCCCCTCGGACATGGGGACCCTATCAATTGATCAGGCCGTGGTCAACAGCGGATTACAGAAGGTAATCCAAAGCTGAATCCAAAGGCCCATGCCAGATCCCGTTGATAGATCTTGTGTAAGAACATGAGACCCCACTAATTTTCACCAAGACACTTGAGGTTAAGCAGGGATCAGATGAATTGCCCAAGCCTTTCTAGACATTCTGTCAGTATAGACAAGGCTTCAGAGGCTAGAGAGACTATAAGATAAGTCATGAGGAGGTTTAGTATAAGATAAAAGGAATAGAGGAGACGAATAGAGAAGGTTTACTGTAGGTCTAGAAAAAAAAAGAGTGGAAGAGAGGAGAAGAGATAGGTTGCTGGGAAAGTCTAGAGGGAAGGAGTAGGGGAGATAAAAGGTTTAGTGTTAGTTGCTAAGACTAGAGAGAGGTGAAGAAAAGGGAAGATGACAGGAAAAGAATTTACAGAAAGCAGAGAAGAGGGACTCCAATCAAAGGAAGATAAGAAACTCCTTGAAAAGACCAGTGTACACATTGCAAGTAAAAGAGCCAGCTTTGGGGTCCAAGAGGGCCCTAACAAATAGAAGCCAGGGCCAAGAAATCCCAGGCCTTAAAATACACCCCAAATGGCGAAGATATTAGCTCTGTGTGAAGACAGCTATTGAGATAGACGGGGCGGCTTGGAGCCACCCAACTTTTGATAGACACAGGGTCCTCCTCCAGGCCAATGGGCCAAAATATATTCGTGGACTAACCCGAAGAGTGGACTAAGAGATGGGCTAGATATCCCAT
>JADRCG010004772.1:0-18639 GCA_019844195.1 Rhabdomys dilectus
AATAAATAAATAAATAAATAAATAAATAAATAAAGCACAGATAATTAACTCTCCCAAAATTAAGTCCATTTGAAAATTAAATTCTTTTATAACTAGTCTCCTTAAAATCTAGTACTTCAAAACATTTAATTTTTTTTGTAAAACGAGTTAATGTTTTAAATAAATTTTTTGTTCTTCCTTTATGTTCATCTGACTATAATACTTTGAGCTATCTCTTTGTGTTGACTGTAAAATATTCTTTCTTTCAAGCTATAAAAACAAAAATTAACTTTAATAAAACTATGATTGGCTTTAGACATCATATTTCAAAATGCAAAAGTCAGCAGAATTTATTGAATACATTTATAAATTAAAAATGCAAAACAAAACAGTAGCAAAAAGCAGCAGGGGGTAGGGTCATGTGATTGATATATTCAAAGAAGACACATAACTTACTTAGAATTATAAGATCTTACTTAGAATTATAAGATCTATTAATTTTAGTCTTTAAATTTTATTATAGGAGTAAAGTATTCATAAAATATTTAGTTATAGCTAGGAAACTATAAAATAATTATTATTTAAATTATAAATTATGTGGAGGAGATGAAATAATTCATTAATATACAGTTTCATAGGTATTATTCTGAGGGAATATGTTTCTATTTAGATTCCATGGCCCAGAGTATTGCAATTACTAGAATCTAAGGACATTATCATAATTTGTCCTCAGAGAACTCAAACATGATCTAGCAATGTCAAGAATTATCTCTCATCTCTGGGAAACAGTAATCATGAGACAAGTCAATAAGACACAACGGTGGTAATGCAGGTATGATAAAGACAATTTTATCCAAAGAACCACTGTGAAGTATGAAGAGCTCAAATGTCACCAGAGCAATTGAAAGGAAGCAAAGTAAAACTGAGTTGCCTTCAAACAAAGAGAAGGATTTCAGGGTTTATAGTGATGCTACAATACTTTAGGTCATATGAAACGGATACACAGTGGATATAATAGAAAAAACACATACAGATACACACACATGTGCAAACTCACTCTCCTCACAGCACACCCTTACACAAACTTAGGCACACAACTTTCTGCACCTTTCAATGTCAGTCTCTCTCAACCTCAGATACCTAGACATCTGCAGCTATTATGCATCATTACTCTCTAGACCTTAGAGTTTTCTCACTTCTCACTTAATTTCCATGTCGATGCTGTATTCTCTTTCACTCTGCTATATCCTCTCAGTTTATCTGTATTTATACTCTAGTCTGTATGTGCATATCTAATCGGATCATAAGACACATGCAATATACCTCTGACCTTCACCCTAAATTCCTTTCTTAGTCCTAATTTTCCTTCACAATAGATCATAATCTGTACCCATATACATAACCCAGAAAGCTTAGGAGTAAGTCTTTGATTTTAACATTAGCCTATCAAACCCAACATAAATAATAAGGGTTTTCAAAACACTGATTTCCACAAGCTATCACAGATACAATTTTAGAGAAAGATTTTTAGTAAGATACGTCATCTTTACCATTGAGTTTGAAAGTATTTTGAGTTTGTGACTTTCTCATGGAGAACAAGAATTGAGGTCCAGTTTAAAAGAAACTTAAAATGTGGCTATGATATTTTTTCCCTCTTAAGAATCACATAAAGGAATAGAGAGGTGTTGCAATTTGCTCAGCTCACAGGCATATAAATCTGTTTCAGCTCTTTCATTCCAGCTTGAGTGGTCTATTGCATGATGTAAATAAAGAAAGAGGAATGGAGGAAGAGCATCATCACAGGTACTTCACCCTCAGAGTTGCACACAGGCTTCAAAAAAATGTAATCTACAGAGCTCAGAGGTTTGCTGAGGACAGACAAATACATCTATCTAGCTTGGAATTGCTTGTTTATTTAATGGTCTGCCATGTTATAAATATTTCACTGAAGAACACTCAGGGAGGAAGAATTCTGAATACACCATAAAACTCAAGCAAGAAATACTATGCAGAAAAATGCTGCAATGGGCAAAGCACACTCTACCATGTAGTACAAACAATTCATCAGGGCTTGGGATGTCAGGGAGTAGCAAGCTGCAGATGCTATGTGCTCTTAGTTACATAAAAGTTCATCTGTATGTGGAGTTTGGTGTATTATGGTTAACACAGTGTACTTTTCAACCCTTGATGATTACATTTTATGGGCTTGTGAATTTTACGTGAATATGAGACATTGTAGCAAGTGGCTAGAAATAATGCTAAACTATTTGTTCATTTTGACAACTCTTGTTGTAAAAACAATCATATCTAAAGTATTTAATACATTAAGTGACATCAGGAGATTGTCTATGTGGAAAATTCTAAGATGACAGTGGGAAAAAGCTAACTATCTTTCTACTCAAGTCAGCATGTGATAAAACATAGTTGATTGTACATTGTTTACCAAGTAGTGCCATGAAGTCTGCATTACTTCTTTAGAAATTACATTTATAATGTGCAATGCATTGGAACCTAAGGTGTTCCAGATATTTCTAGATAGTATCATTCATCTGGATGGATGTTTAGACTATATCCAAAAAGCATACTAAGATAAATAATGGAAATTTAGATAAACTGGATGAAATGTACAGATTTGGTTAGTTGATAAGTGCATACAATAATACCAAAGTTTGCTTGTCTGGAATTTGCTGAAAGCTTACTGCTTATTACTTGATTCAAAGCAATTAATGTTAGTTGGTATCTCCCTTTTAATTTCTCAACTATCATATAGCAAAGTTCCTATCTCATTTATTTCTCTAACAATATGGTCAGCTGACTGAGCAACCAGAAAGCAGAACTTCTGCTCCTACTATCTTGGGAGCAAAGCTATGTGTTTTTAGAAAGAGGATGTGAAGACAAGAGAGCTGAAAGAGAACACTCATTCTACCTGGTAGGTCTTTATTCACCTCTGTCTTTCAGTTCAGATAATGGAGGTCCTGGCCATCAGAGGGCAGAAAGTGAGAGAATAACTAGTATGTGTACATTCCCTTTCTAGCCTCTTCTCTACAGGAAAAAGTTTATCAGTAATAATTGTAAGCTCCTGGCTTCAGTTTGTAAAGGCTCCTGGACTTAGGTGACAATGCTTCCACTTAGCTCCTCTCAAATTTGTTGCTTCAACACTGGTTTCTAATCATTGTTCACAGCTATATTTAATTGAAAGTCTGCAATGCTGTTTGTGACCTTCTGGATTCCAGTATCTACCATTGTCCACAATATATTTAGATGAGTGCAGGAAAGCCAATGGTTATAATTCTTCTGTGCTCCCAGGATGGAACACTGATAGGTGAAACTCTAACTAAACTATTTCTCCAGTGCGTGGAAACATACACATGGATCTCAGTGTATTAATAAATGTGGTGGTGACAGTGCAAACTCTAATTCTAACACTTAATCTAACCCTAACTGTAACCATAGACTATACCTAACCCTAACCATAACCCTAAATCTTCTCTAAACCTAACCTAACACTATGATAACCATAACCCTAACAATAACTTTAACCCTAACCCTACAATTACCCTACCTCTAACCCTAACACTAATTCTATCCTAACTCCTCCCAACCCTAACCAAAACCTAACACTAACCTTAACCCTAACCCAAACCCTAACCATAACCCTAACAGTAACACTAAACCTATCCCTATCACTCCAAACCTAACTTTAACTCTAACCCTAACTCTGCATTAACCATAACCATGTAATAACGCTAACCCTAACTAACCCTAACTCTAACACAAACCAAACCATAAACCTAACCCTAACCATAACCCCCAACCCTAACCCTAAACTTAACCCTAACCCTAACCATAAATCCTATCCCTAATTAAATTCTTAACCCAAACCCTAACCATAAACATGACATTTATCCACATCCTTACCCTAACCCTTACCTTAACTGTAAACCCTATCCCTAACACCTAACCCTAACTCTAACTCTAAAGCTAAACCGAACCCTAACCCTAACAATAACACTAACACTAAAACTAACCCTACCAAATCCTGTAACCATAAACCTATTTCTAACCTTAACCCTAACTCTAAACCTAATCCTAACCCTAACCTTATGACCTAACCTCGGCCCTAACCCAACAATAACCCTAAACAAAACACTAACCCTATCCCTAACACCTATCCAAACCCAAATTTTAACCCTAACACTAAATCTAACCCAAACCATATTCATAACCTAAACCTAACCCTAACTCTAACCATAACCCTATTCCTAACCCCAACACTAAACCTAACACTAACCCTAATCCAAACCTAACCCTAAATTTAAGCCTAACCCTAAAACTAACACTTAACCCTATGCCCTAATAGCCCTAACCCTAATCCTTCACCAACACTAACCTGAACACTAATCTTAACCTTAACCCTAAACCTAAACCCTATCTTTAACCCTAACCCTAACAATAAACATAACCCTCAACTAACCATGACTCTAACGGTAAACCTAACCATAACATAAACCTAACTCTAACGCTAAACCTAACCCTAACCCTAACCCTAACCCTAACCTTAACAATAACCATAACACTAACCCTAAACTAAACCCTACAATTATTTAAGCCTAATTCCTAACTACAAACATTAACTTAACATTAACAATAAGTCTAACCCTAACACAAAAACTAACCTTAGCCTCCTAACCCTAACTTAACCCTAACACCATCAACTCTAAACTTACCCCTAACTATAAACCTAAACGTAACCCTAACCAAATGCTAACCCTAACGCTAACCCTGAGCCTAATTCTAAACCATATATCTAGCCCTAACCCTATCCAAAACTCTAACCCTAATTCAATAATAACCCTAACCCTAGCTCTAAACCCTAACCCTAACCCTACAAAAACCCTAATCCAAACACTAACCCTAACCCTAACCTCTATCTCTAAACACAACCCTAACCCTAACACTAAACCTAAACCTAAGCCTAACCATGACCTAAACCAAACACTAACTCGAACCATATTCCTAACCCTAACCCTTACAATAACCCTTACAGTAATGTCAACTCTACCATAACTCTAAAATAACTCTAACCCTGACACTAAACACTAACCCTAACTTTAAACCTAACACTAAACATAACCATAATTCTAACCCTAATCCTAACCTTAAGTCTAACCCTTACAATAACTCTAAACTTTACCCTAATCCTAAAACTAACCCTAACTCTAACCCTAAACCTAAACCTAACACTAATGCTAACACTACCCTAAACCCTACCCCAAACCTAAATCTAACCCTAACCATAATGATAACACTAACATTAACCCAAACCCTAGTTTCTAACCCTAAATTAACCCTAGCCCCTCCCTAATCCTGACACTGACCCTAATCATAACACTAACCCTATCCCCTATCCCTAACTCAAACACTAACCATAACACTAAACCTAAACATAACCCAAACCCTTATCCTAATTCTAACCTAACCCTAACCCTAACACTAACCCTACCCTAAATCGAAACTTAAGCCTAACCTTAATGGTATCCTTAACCCTAGACCTAACTCTAACCATAACACTTACAACTAATTCTAACACTAACACTAACACTAAAACAAAACCTAACCCTAAACCTTAACCTACCCATAACCATAACCCTTAACCTAACCATAAGCCTAACTCTAACCCTTACCCAGGCTAACATTAACCCTAACCCTAACCCTACCAATAACCATAACCCTTAACCTAACCCTAAACCTAACCCAAAGCCTAACTCTAACCCTAACCCAGCCTAACATTAACCCTAACGCTAACCCTAATTTCTACCCATATATCTAATCCTAATCCTAACTCTAACACTAAGCCCCCAACCCTAACCCTAACTCTATGCCTAAACGAACATTAACCTTAAACCTAAGCCTAACCCTAAACCTAACCCTAATCCTAAGGCTAACTGTAACCATAACCCTACAATAACCCTAACCCTAACCCTAACCCTAACCCTAACGCTAACCCTAACCCTAACCCTAACACAAGCAACAAACCAAACCCTAACACTAACCATAAAATTAACACTAAGGATAACCATAAACCTAAATTTCAACCTAATACTAACCCTAAACCTAAACTTAACCGAACTCTAATCCTAACATTAGTCCAACACTTACCCTAAACCTAACCATAAGCCTAACCCTAAACCTAACCCTAACCTTAACCCTAACCCTAACCCTAAACCAAGCTCTAAACATAACCCTAACCCTAATGCTACAATAACCCTAACCCTAACCTCTAACGCTAACCCTAAACCTAACTCTAACTCTAACACTAAACCTAAGCTTAATCCTAACCCTAACATGAATGCTAACCCTAACAGTAACAATAACACTACAATAATCCTAAACCTTGCCCTAAAACTAACACTAAACCCTAAACACTAACCCTAACCCTAACACAAACACAAACACAAACACTAACCATAAACCTAACACTAATCCTAACCCTAAAATAACCCTAATCTTAAACCCTAACCCTAACCCTAAACCTAACCCTAATACTAACTACAACCTTAACCCTAAACCTAACATTATCTCTAACTATAACCCTAATCCTAACAATAAAACTAACCCTAAAATAACCCTAAACTTTAACCTAGCCTTAACCATAACCCTGACCATAACACTCTTTCAAACACTAACCATAACCCCAACACAAACCCTAATCCTATCATAAACCTAACACTAATGCTTACCCTAAACCAACCCTAATCCTAGCCCTGAACCTTAACCATAACCATAACGCTATCCGTAACCATAACCCCAATCCCTAACCATACCATAACCCTAAGATAAAAACCTAACCCTAACCCTAACCCTAACCCTAACCCTGATCCTATTCCTCTGTAACCAGAACCCTAAACCTAACCCTAATATTAACCCTAAACTTACCCTAACACTAACCATAATGATAAACTTAACACTAAGCCTAACCCTAACCCTAAACCTAACCTAAACCTAATCCTAAAACTAACCATCAACTAAACCTAACTTTAAACCTAACCCTAACACTAACCATAACATTAACCAAACCCTGACCCTAAATCTAACCCTAACACTAATGCAAACCCTACAAAAAACTTAACCCTTAACCTAAGCCTAACTCTAATCCTAACCCTAACCCAACACTAACCCTAAACGTAACCCTATCCCTAACACTAACCCTAACCCTAACCCTAACCCTAACCCTAACCCTAAAGCTAACATTAAGGATATCCAATAACCCTAACCATAATCTTAACCCTAACCCTAAAACTAACCCTATCTTAACCATAAAGCTAACCATAACCCTAACCATAACCCTAACCCTACAATAACCATAACCCTAACCCTATTCCTAACCCTAACTCTACCCTATCTGTAACCTCAACCCTAACCCTAACACAAACCCTAACCCTACCCTAAACATAACCCTATCCCTAAGCCTGAACCTAACCTTAACTCCATTTACCCATACACCTAACCTTAAAACTAAAGCTAACCCTAAAATAACCCTAACCATAAACCTAAAGGCAACTTAACCCTAACCCTAAACCTAACCCTAATCCTTAACCTAACCCCACCCAAACCCTAAACCTAACCCTAAACCTAATCCTAACCAAAACCTAACACTAAGGCTAACAAATAACTCTATTCATAATCCTAACCCTAACCTCTCCCTAATCATAACCCTAACCCTAACCCTTAACCTAAATCTAACTTCTAAACCTAACCTTAACCTTAATACTAACCCTAACCCTAACCCTAACGGTAACCTTAAACATAACCCTAACACTAACACTAACCTTGACTCTAACCTTAACCCTAACACGAACCCTAACCATATTCCCTAACTCGATTTTTAAACCTAACCATAACACTAAACCTAACCATTACCATAACACTAAACATAACCCTAAACCTAACAGTAAGGCTAACACTAAACCTAATACTAATGCTAAAACTAATGCTACCGCTAACCTAAACCTAAACCTAACGCTAACCCTAACACTAACCCTAAGCCTAGCACTACATTTATCATAAACCTAACCTCTAACCCTAACCTTAGCACTAACCCTACCCCAAGCCTAACTCTAACCGTAAAACTAACCCTAACTCTACAATAACCTTAACTCTAAAATAACCCTAGCCCTAACATTAATCTTAAACCTAACAATATCCCCAAAACTAACCCAAACCTTAACCACAAAACTCCACATAACCCTAACACATACCCTTACTCCTAAACCTAACCATAAGTCTAATAGTAATTTAACTATAACACTAACCTAAACCCTAACACTAACACTAAACATAACCCTACCCCAACCCAAACCATAACCCAAACCCTAACCCCTACCCTAACCCTAACACTAAACTTAACCCTAATCCTAAACTAACCCTAAACCTAACTTTAACCCTAAACCTAATATGAACCCTAACCCAAACCTTGCAGTAACACTAACCTTAATCACTAGCCATAACCATAATGCTAACCCAAACACTAACCATAATCCTAGCACTAACCATAATCCTACCCTAACCCTAACCATAACCTTAACCCTAACCATAACTCTATACCTAACCCTAACTCTAACACAAATATTGAACCTAAACCTAATGCTGATATTAACCCTAACCCTAACCCTGACATTAACACTAACACTAACCTAACCCTAACCCTAACCCTAACCTTAATCCTACCCTAAACCTGACACTAAACATGACCCCTAACCCTAACCCTAACCCTAACCCTAACACTAATATTAACCATAACCGTAACCCAAACACTAACCCTAACCCTTATCTAACCTTAACCATACCCGAGCCCTAACTCGTATCACTATCCCTAACACTAACACTAAACATACCACTAACCCTAACACTAATTTAAACCTAATCATAACCATAAGCCTAAACCTTACCATAACTAAAACCAACCCATATTCTTAGTCCTAATACTAACCCTAAACCTAACTCTAAGCATAATTATAACCCTTAACCTAACTGTAACACTAACCCTAAACCTAATCCTAACACTAAACCTAAACTTAAACCTAACCCTAACCCTAAGTAAAACCAACCCTATCCTTAAACCTAAACCTAACTCTAACCATAATTATAACCCTAAACCTAAGCATAACACTAACCCAAAACCTAACACTAACCTTAAACCTCCTAGCTTTAACCCTAATACAACACTAACCTTAACTCTGAGCTAAACCTAACCATAATGTTAACCTTTAGCCTTCTCCCTAACCCTAACCTTAACCCTCACTTTAACCCTAACCCTAACCATAAACTAAATATAAACTTAACACTATGTCTAACCCTAAATTTAGAATTATGGTTAGGGTTAGGTTTAGGCTAAACCATAACCATAACCCTTACCCTAACCCTGACCCTAAACTTAATCCTAATGTTAACCCTTCCATAACCCTAAACCTAACCCTAACTTTAACCCTAAAGTAACACTAACCCTAACCCTAACCCTAACCCTAAACCTACACTAACCCTAATACTATGCTAACCCTAACCCCTATACCTAACCCTAACACTAACCCTAACACTACACTATTGGGAGCCGACTTTTGACAGAAAGCAGCTAAAAAGCAGCTATCCATGCCTATAAGGCGCACATGCTAGCCACACCTCCAAGGCTTACGTCATATCCACATGCCTAGAAGGGGCGTGGCAAAAGTGTATAAATACCCCAGATTTCCCTTCAATAAAAAACTAGACTTGAAACTGGATCAGAACTTCTGTCTTGTCTCCATTCCTAGTGTCTCTTCCCCTTATCTCTCTCCCTCTAGACCCTGACCCGAAAACTGGAGCAAGCCGCAACATTTTTTGTTAAGTCTTTTGTCTCAAGCCAGGTAGAGCAGAGCCAGTTGCAACACTACACTAACCCAAACCCCTATCCCTAACCCTAACACTAACCCTAACCCAACTAACTCTAACACTAATCCCTATCCCTAACCTCTATCTTTATTCCTAATGCTAACCCTAACGCTAAACCAAACCTTAACCCTAACCATAAATTAAACATAAACCTACCAATAAGCCTAACCCTAATTCTAACCCTAACCATAGCCATAACCCTAACCATAACCCTAATGCTAAACCTAACCCTAACTCTTACCCTAACTCTAATCCTACCATAACCCTAAAGCTAACCCTAACCATAACACTACAATAACCCTAACTATAACCTGTAATGCTAACCCTAACCCTAACCTAACCTATTTTTAACTCTAACCCTAACCCTAACTGACGAAGCCCATTCAATCAGTCAATAGGTTCTCCAGCGCTGGAGTGAGGATTAAAAGAAAAGAAATGGTTAGACAAAGTTGCAGCATGATCCCAGCCAATTCTGACACTGAAGGCTGAGGTGGGTTTGTTTATTCTCACTTTTCTTTTAAACCCTTTTAATTACATGCAAGTATTTATGAGGAACCAACAATACAATAGATACAAACAGTCAAGGAACAAACAAGGCAATATACAAAGTCCCATAATCATGCCTGTGATCACTCTTGCTGTTTCTAAGGGCTCATCAGGATGACAAAAATATCTGAGCCTACTTCCCTGTCCTAGCCCACAGTCATATTCATGCCTGAGGCCTACTTCTTTGTTCTAGCCTAAGACTTGGATTCCTGACTGAAAATACTTCTGTTTTAGCCTAAAATTAGATTCCTGCCTGAACTTCTCTGTTTTAACCTAAAATTAGATTGCTTGCCTGAATTTACTTCCTTGACATGGCCCAATGTCAGATTCTTACCTAAAACCTGTTTCCTTGTCCTTGGCCAAAGTTGAATTCTTGCCAAGCAGCCCCCAAAGCTCTCCACATTTCCCCCTTTTATTTTATTTAACAAGACTGTGCCTGTCTTAGGTCATTCTGACAAGAATGCCTCCCTTACCCATCATTGAATATGCATTATGAAAAGCAGTGCACTTCTGTCTTAAGTAGGTAAGGCGTTGCAGAAGGCTGCCCGTCTTGGCTTGCCAGCCTGTTACATTTGGGGGTCAATTTTTAGTTTCAAGCCATGTACTTTAGCTGCCAACATGTTGATGTTGTTAAAGACAAGCTTTAACATCATGACAAGCAGGAATAAAACTATTCCCAAGACAAAAAGGGTTAGCATGATCAAGCTATATATGACATTCTTGAAGCTTGACCAAAATGAAAATACTGATATCAGGCCACGAATAATTTTATCAGCAGAATCTGCTGGATCAAAGCTCAGTGGAACAGCATTCTTTAAATTTATAATCTCAGTGTGCAAAGCTAAAACATCCAAAGAGGTGTTAGAATTATGCCAAATACCCTGTAAGTGTCTATGAACCTTTTCCCAATTATAGTGGCTGTCATTGTAAATTTTAGAAGTAACACAAATCCATTGGTATTTGGCATGGCACTTGAGATGGCTCCTTACATTTAAACCCTGAACCTCCTCCCTAATAATTTGAATAGTATAATAAAGAGCATCAATTCGTTGTTCCAAACATCTATCTAAATCTTCTTGATTACTCAGAACATTAGTAACATTTTTTGCTAGATGATGAACGAACATAGCTGTCTTAACTTCTTGTGTCAAAGCAATTGCAGAAGCAGTGGTGCTAGCTATTAATGTAATCAAAGCTGCTATGCCAACAATAATCAAGCCCACTACCCTCTTTCTTCTGCTTAAAACCTGACTCACTCCTTCCAATAGTTGCAAGCTTTTTTCAGAATGCCAAGGTTCTGTAATACTCACAGGCAATAAAACAAAAGCTGCTTGATAGACCACCATAGTAGACATGCTATATTTCAATACATTAACACAATTAGAAAGTATACAATTAATACAACTTACATTGAATACTGTAGAAAAGACAAAAGTAATTTTAACATGACCAATTAATAAAAGATTAGGAGCTTTAACACATGCACTAACACTTGTTGTTAGTCCATATCCTGTCCCAATGTTATCTATAGCCAGTATGACTTCATAGAGAGCTGCAGCTAACTTCCAGATATGTCTCTGAAAATGTTCAGAACCAGCCTTTCATATGAAGACTGTCATTTCCAATACTGGATTGATTTCTAGACCAGTTCGTGGATGAGTCAGAATAACTGGTCACATTAAAGAAAGTAGAAGAATCATTATAACTTCTCTTTTTGATTCTCTGTCTCACAAAGTCTAAAAGTTTAAAGCAAGGTAGCTTGTCTAATCTGGGATATAGGCAAGCATAGGTGAGTCAGGAACATGTGTCCAATACAGCTTTCCAGTCACCATTGTCAGTGCACTCAGCACATAGGTCAGCATCATTCTTGGTCCCAGCATCAGCATGTCTCACCACGATGCTCCTGCAGCATCCTGCAGAAGAAACACAAACATGCCCTCTTCCCCATATTAAATATCTGATCTGAATCATGGCATATGCCTGTAAGTGGATCCTTCCATTTCACCTAGGCATAAATATGCCTAGTTGTAGGATGCCATAGACACTCAGAGAGTTCCTTGGAATCCAAACTTTAAAATTTTAAAATAAAAGGACATGATTTAAATAAATTAGTGGTATACAGGGATATAACTCCCCTTTTTTATTTTATGAAGATATTATTTTAAAGTTCCACAATACCTGTTTCTAAATACCTTGTCCTTGATTAAAAGGAATGCCAGTAATAAGGGTAATATTAAATTGTTGACAAAACATCTCAAATGCTTAACTGTAATAGTCAGTTCCATTATTTGTTTAATCTGGTTTAAAACAGCTAGCATAGAAAAACAATGTAGGCAATGACTAATTACATTTTTAGTTGCTTCTCCTGTCAAAGCAGTTGCAACCAGAAACCCTGAAAAGGGGTCAATAGTCACATGTACATACTATAATTTTTCAAAATCAGAGATATGATTAACATCTATTTGCCATAATTAAATAGGTATAAGTCCTCAAGGATTAACACTATTATGTGGTACAGGAAGAAATTGAGGACACTCAGGACAAGTCTTTACAATTTGACATGCATAATCTCTAGAAATACCAAATTGTTGTCTCAAGCTATTACTATTTTGATGATGTAAAGAATGGGATTTTTTGGCTAACTGTTCCTGTGTAAGGCCTATAACCTTCCTGGTATACAAATCTGCTGTGGCATTGCCCTCACTAAGGGGTCCAGGCAGTCCACTATGAGTTCTTAGATGTCCTACAAAATAAGGAACTGTATGTTCTCTTAAATTGAGTTGTATTTGAATAAGTAATTGCAATATCTGAGAATTAGCAATATCTAAAAAAGGAACAGTTTCAAGTAATTGCAAAGCATGAGCTATATATTGGCTATCAGTATACAAATTAAAAGTTTGGTTTTTTAGCATTTCCAAAATAGCAACTACAGCACATAGTTCAATTATTTGTGCTGAAGCAGAAGGAAATTCAAGAGAATGAACATGTGATCCAATCGCATATTCTACCTTCCCATTAGATGAGCCATCTGTAAATACAGTAAGAGCATTTTCTATGGGCTGCATTCATAAATTTATAGAAAATACAAAAGTGTGCATAGAGGAAAACTGTAACAACTTGTCTTTTGGATAATGATTATCAATTTTGCCTAAAAAGTTTGCACATGCAATAGGCCAAATATCAGTATTCTGCAATAACCAATTTAACTGCTGTTTGGAATAAGGAATAAATATCTCATCAGATTCTTTTCCAAAATATTTTCTTGATTCTATTCTAAAATTTTGTATTAACAAAGCTATAGCTTCATAATAGGGTGTTAAAACTTTACTTGGAGATGAAGAAAGATGAATTCACATTATTGATCCCTTTTGCCAAGGACTGCTGTGGCCACATGAGTTGTAGCAAGGATGTAAGCAGCCAGAAATTGATCATAGTCTATATAATGTATCTGCTCTTGGCTAACAGCTTCCTCCACCTTCTGCAAAACTATTCATCCCTCATCAGTTAACTGTCAAGGGGAATTAGGATTTGCATTCCCCTTGAAGGTTTAAGTTCTCCTGTAGTAAGCTTAAGATGAGGTCTCAGCCAATTAATATCTCCTAACAACTTTTGAAAATCATTAAAAGCAAACTGTCTCTTTGCATGTACACCTGTAAGCCAGAAGACGCCACTAGATCCCATTATAGATGGTTGTGAGCCACCATGTGGTTACTGGGAATTGAACTCAGAACCTCCAAAACAGCAGTCAGTGCTTTTAACTGCTGAGTCATCTCTCCAGCCCTAACTATCCTTTTTATTGGAATTTTCTGTGCCACAGTCTGTTTAGAATACAACTGAGGTCCCAAATATTAAAAAAAGATATTGCCTTTGAATCTTTTCTGGAGCAGCAAGCACTTCAAGATTTTAAAGCTCATTGTATGAGAGCAAAGGCTTGTAGTATAAAATTCCTTCAAAGGGATCAGCTAACAAAATATCCACATAATGAATAATATACACTGAAAGATTCAAACTCCTAACTTCTTGTACCAAAGCAGCAACAAAATTTCTTACATAATGTAAGGTCATTTCTTGAGGCAAAACTTTCCAGTGATATCACTTCATGGATTCTCCAAAATACAAGCAAACTCACTAAATGCAAACCTCCCACAGTCACCAGAATGTAAAGGAACAGTATTAAAACAATCCTCCAAATCTAAAATAATTCTGTATGCATTTCTTGGAGTGACCCATTTCCTTGTCCTTGGCCAAAGTTGAATTCCTGCCAAACAGCACTAAAAGCTCTAACACTGACACTGACACTAACACTAACACTAACTCCATCTCTACTCTAACCCTAACCCTACACTAACCGTAACCCCATCCCTAAATCTAACCTATTTTAAACCCTAACCCTAAACCTAACCCTAACACAAACACTAACCCTAACACTAACCCTAAATGTAACCCTGAAAGACCCCCAAGAGGGGAGACCCTCACTCAAGTCTCAGGATGTCACAACCACAAGACACCAATCTAGATGTAATCAGCAAGAGGTATATTTTGGGATCAACCGGCTGATGGTCAATCCATAACTTGCACAGGAGCAGAGGAATTGACAAAACAGCCTGGCTAGGGGAGGTCTTATATAGGGGAACCCACAAACCAGGAGG
Organism: Rhabdomys dilectus; assembly: GCA_019844195.1. Lineage (NCBI taxonomy): Eukaryota > Metazoa > Chordata > Mammalia > Rodentia > Muridae > Rhabdomys > Rhabdomys dilectus. The sequence goes on from JADRCG010004772.1 coordinate 15,099, forward strand.
AGGTTAAGGGGTAACTAAGGAAACATAACATTAAAAACAGTGGAAAGTCTCAAGAAATCCCAACCCATAATTTAGTCAGGGTCATATGGAAAACATCTTGTACACTTATCTTTTGTAAGAATGTAGCCTTGCCCAACCAATTATCTTGTGGTCAGCTAGTTTATGGGATCACCCAGATGACTTTCATCTTTCTTTGTGGTCAGGAATGTGTCTCACGCTTTGGGCCTTCCCCACCCACAGGTGGGTTCTCTTCCCTGAGGTCTGAGGAATCTTAATCAGCCTCTCTCTTCCTCAGGAGTAATGTACTCTTCCTGGAATATAGAATGTATCCTGGGTCAGTGAAGACCTAAAATCTCACATCTAGTTTTGCTTTCTTTGTGGAACTAGTGAACCGGCTGGCTGTGGGAAATGATCTCGTGGAGGGAGGGAGTTCGGAGGTGGGGTCCCATGGCAGTCTGGAAACGGGGTCCCAGGCCCAGGCTTTCCACACTGCTGGCAGAGGGTCCCACATTCACACAACCGCCATGGGCTGGTGGCTGCAGTTCAAGGTTCCAGGGTTCCAAAGGCTGGGAATCTTGCAGCAGGAGCAGGAAAGCCCAGGCAATATGTGGAGTCTGGTTTTCCAAAGCTTTTATTGTTCATGGTGTGATGAATGGGTGTAGATGATGTGCACTTTCTGCCAAAAGCCAGGCTCCCCTGGCTTTTATAGGGAGGGGGAGAAGGGGAGGGAATAATTTAATTAGTTACACCCCCACCTTTAGATAACTCATTAATATTTTAATCTCTAGAGGTGGAGACCTGCTAATCACGCCCTCTACCTGTGTGCTATGTGACTGAAGGTCGAAGGTTAAATGGAGTTACCTCATCCAAGGCCCAGACAGCTGGCCTGTATTTATTTTTGTGCTCAGGTCTAGGGGTCTTAAAAACTTTCTATACTTTTCAGAAGTTTTCTACATTTTTCAACCCCTATTCCTAAACATAACCATATCCCAAACCCTAAACCTAATCCTAACATGAACCCTAACCCTAAAACTATCTCTAACCCTAATCCTAAGCCTAAGCCAAACACTAATCATAAACCTAACCTGACCTGAACCCTAACACGAACCCAAAAACTAATCTTACTATAATGCTAGACCGAAACCTAACCCTAACCCTAATCCCTCCCTAATTGTAACCGTAATCTTATACCTAGCACTAACCCTAACCCTAACCCTAACCTTAACCCTACCCTAAACCTAAACCTAACCCTAACACTAACACTAACACTAACCCTACAATAACACTAACCCTTACCCTAACCCTAACCATAAACCTAACCTTAACAATAACTGTAACCCTAAAGACACCCTAACACTTAACCTAACCCTACCACTAACAATAACCCAAAAATAACCCTAACCCAACACTAACTCGAACCCTAATCCATAAGCTAACCATAAGACTAAAACTAACCCTAACACTAACCTTGAAGCAAACCTAAACTTAAAACTAACCCTAACTCTAACCCTAACTCTACAATAACTCTAACACTAAACCAAAACTCCTAACCCTAACTCTAAACCTAACGTTAACACTAACCCTAACCCTAAGGCTAACCCTAAACTAAACATAAACCTAACTTTAACACTAACCCTAATCCTAAAATCAACCCTAACCCTAACCCTAATGTAGCCTTAACTCTAAGCACTAACACTAACACTAAAACTAACCCTAACCCAAAGCCTAACCCTAACCTTAACTCTAAACCTAAGTCTATCCCTAAATATAACCCTAATTTCAACAGTAACAATGACACTACAATAACACTAAACCTTACCATAACCCTAAACCTAAACCTAAACCTAAACCTAACCCTAACCCTAACCCTAACCCTAAACCTAACCCTAACCCTAAACCTAACCCTAACCTTAAACCTAACCCTAAACCTAATCCTAACCCTAACCCTAAGCCTAAACCTAACCCTAAGCCTAAGCCTAAGCCTAAGCCTAAACCTAAGCCTAACCCCACAATAATTATAACCCTAAGGACTAACACTAACCCTAAACCTAACCCTAACTCCTAAATCTAAAACTAACCCTAACCCTAATTCTAAACCTAAACCTAATTCTAACCCTAACCCTAACACTAATTCTAACCCCAATCATAACACTAATTCTAATGCCCCCTAACCCTAACCTTAAGCCTAACCCTAACCCTAACCTTAAGCCTAACCCTAAGCCTAACCTTAACCCTAACACAAATCCTAACCCTACCCTAAACCTAACCCTAACCCTAAACCTAATCCTAAACCTAACTCTAACCCCATCCTAACCCTAACAGTAACTCTAACACTAACCCTAAGCCAAATCTTAACATTATTCTTAAACCCTAAACCTAAAGCTAACCCTATCACTAATGCTTACTCTAACACTAAACCTAACCCTAACTCCTAACCCTAACCCTAAAATTAACCCTCACCATAATTCTTACCCTTACACTAACTCTAACCCAAACCCTAACCTAACCCTAAGAATAACCATAACCATTAGAGTAACCTTACAATAACTGTAAACTTTACCCTAAAACTAACACTAACCCTAATCCTAACTCTAAACCCTAAACCCCAAGCCTAATCATAATCCCAACCCTTACTCTAACATTAAACCTAAACGTAACCCTAACACAAACCCTAATACTAACCCTACCCTAACCCCAACTCTAACATAAACGCTAACCTTAACCTTACAATAACACTAACCTTAACCCTAAACTTATTCCTATCCTACTTCTAACACTAACACTAACCTTAACTCTAACACTAACACTAAAACTAACGCTAACCTAACCCTACCCTAAATATAACCTTAACCCTTAAAAAACCCTAACCATGACATTAACCATAACCCTACCTCCTATTCCTAGCCCTAACTCTAAGCCTAACACTAAACCTAACACTAACCTTAACTGTAACCTAATCCTAACCTTAAACATAATGCTAATACTACACCAAACCCTAACACTAAGACTAACCGTAACCATACAATAACCCTAACCTTAACACGAACCCTAATCCTAACCATAAAATAACCCTAAATATAACAATAAACCTAATTTTAACCCTAACACTAACACTAACCCTAACTCTAACTCTATAATAAATTTAACCATAACAGGTAACCATAATCCTAACCCTAACCCTAAACTTAACCCTAGTCATAAACCTACCTAACTCTAACCCAAACGCTAACCTTAACCTTACAATAACACTAACCCTAACCATAAATTTAACCTTAACCTACTTCTAACCTTAACACTAACCTTAACTCTAAACCTAACACTAAAATTAACAGTAACCGAACCCTACCCTAAATATAAGCCTAACCCTAAAATAACCCTAACCATAACACTAACCATAACCCTACATTCTATCCCTAGCCTTAACTCTAACCCCAAACAAAACCTAACCCTAACCCTAACTGTAACCTAAACCTAACCTTAACCATAATGCTAATCCTAACCCAAACCATAACTCTAAGACTAACCCTAACCCTAATATAAC
>JADRCG010004814.1:0-11074 GCA_019844195.1 Rhabdomys dilectus
GCTTTTCTACACACCATTTCAAGGAGGCATGTTGTCAATTGAGGTTCCTTCTTCTCAGATGAATCTACATTGTGTCACATTAGTAAAACACAAACTGTCATGCTGAGGCTCTAACATTCCAGCAGAAGAATGTGGCAGCATGTTCCATATGGTTTTGAATATGATGAAAAAAATGATGCAAGATTTCAGGGTTACTAGAATCCTGAAAACAAATCTGAGAGGCTCAAGCCCAGGCAATCTAGGTGAGAAATCCAGCAAATGGGTCTATAGCAACAAGGTCTGGGAGATTGTACAGAGTAGAATTGGGGTTGTATTTGGGAATAATAAATAAGGAATGCCAGTTCAGGTGCTCTGTCACCTGAGGGAGCAGTGGTAATAGGAAATGGGACTGGAGGGCAGGGTTCAGACTTGCCAAAAATGGAAGCCAATGAGAATCCTGGACATACTTAGGTAGGCCCTCTGCCATGGAGACTCTACTTGAGAATGTACTACTGGAAAAAACTTACCAGGAAGTTGTGTGCAGAGCATTTTGACTGAAGAGAAGCATGGAAAAATGAGCAAGAAACTGGAAGGCAAGGGTCTGTAGATCTTGTCTGGAAACCAGGTATGTGACCTGTCAATCTTGAAAAGGACTGGAAGCACAGAAATCACAAACATATCTGGGTTCTAGCAGACAAACTGAAGAAGTTAGATACAGAATTTACAGGACAGGTCCTAGGCCTGTGGTTGTATGTGTGGTATGCACAGGAGAAATTTGGGGAATGTATTCAGACAAAGAATATTTTTGGAAGAAATCTGCATGTTTAGGCATTATCATGGGTACTGGAATATGTAACTTCAGTCTCCAGAAATTCAAGAGAAATACTGCAATACAAGTGTGACAAGAACTATCCAGGGACATGGAAGGAGAGCTTCTGGAGAGCTCACTGTTAAGATAAATTGGCTAAGTTTTGAGTCACCACATATTAAGAACATCATTGTTGTTCTATATCGGGGAAAACTTACCACAGAAGGCAAAATAGGAGATTCACTTCCATCAGTAAGAGAACAGAGGTCAATAATCAAGGAGGAATCTTAGAAGCAAGAACTGAATTAGATACTGCTAAGAAATGATACATAATTTTCTACACTCCATAGGTAGAATGGAATGCCTTTTTGTAAAATTTAAAACCACTTCACAAAGTTTAGCAACAACCACTGAGGGATCCACACTTCTTGAAGAATCCCTACAAATGGGTGCTATAAACAGGCTTTTCTACAGGCAATTTCATGGAGGAATGTTCTCAATTAGGGTACCTTCTTCTCAGATGACTCTTGATTCTATAAAGGGGACACAACACAAAAGAAAATGGTGAGGCTCTACGATGCCTGGCAAAAAAAATATGGCAGCATGTTCTACATGGTACTAAATATGATAAAATAATGATGTAATGTTATAGTATTAATAGTATCCTGCCAAATATTTGAGTTACTAAAACCTTAGAGATCTCTGTCAAAGATGAAAGTTCAGGAAATGTTTCTAGAAATGGTTGGGCTGAAAGTATGAACAGAACAGAAATGGAGTTTTATCTGGGAATACATAAAGGGTAGACCAGTACTAGTGTGATGTGATCAGCTGGAGGCCTGGGGATAGAAGGTGGTAATTGAGGGTAAGTTTCAGACTTGTCAAAGTAGGAAACCTATTTGTAATCTGTACATATTTACCTATACCTCTTCTCATGAGTTCTTCAATTGTGGACTCTCTACAGGTGAAACAAAAATTTGAATTGGGTATATGGCATGGTAATTGGAGTGAAGCTAAGGGGTAACCATGGTTGTGATGGTAAAGGTGTGTATACCAGATACATATCAGATACATCATAATCATTAATACCAAATACCTGTCCTGTCCATCAGAAACCAGATTGGGAATGTAGAGTTTGCAAAAGAAACAAAGAACTACTGGACAGGTGGATATAAGCAAATATACAACAGACATAATCCTGTGGTTTTTTTCATGGTGTAGAAAGGAGAGATTTTGGCAATCTGAAGAAGGAATGGAGCCATTACAAGGTCCCCTTTAATTACTGGAGGTCAGGCCTCTATCGCTGCCTTGACAAGATTAGAATCACAACAGCTCTTCTATACTTGGAGAATGGAGGAGATGTCAGGGTCAGCCCTGCTAATACACTGAAGGCCTAAAACTAGCCATAAGGCTAAAACTACCAATAGGCCTGACATACATGCCTGCTAATGCAGTCTTATGTCTCCACGCAAAAACACTGAAACAGATGGCGAAAACTATTATAAACAGGCAGCTTTTGTGGAAATCTACCATCCTGAGTAGTCATAGACCTTGTAAATAGGCAGGCTTGGTGGATAGTACCAAATTAGATGATGACATGTGAATCACACGAAGAGTCCTACTGACCTGACCCCTGAACCTTCACCCAGCTGATACCCTGTTCTGAAAGATATCTGTACTCCCCTGAACATCTACACTCCTGTGTCATTCCCTTCCCCACATCCTGCATTTTGGTGTTTATAACCCCCATGTTAAAAAGTAAAAATTATGATTTGATAATAAAAAAAATTAAAAGTAATAAAAAAAAGAAAGTTAAGATTCTGGGAATCTAATCAGGGGGATGTGTTGAGTGAAATATGCATCCATAAGTAGTACCTAGTATGTGAGGGTAGAATATAACAACACATATAGTATAGTATCTGTTTGACCAGAACTATCCTGGCATATTGACAATGGCATTGATGGGGGAATTTCTGAAAGGTTCACCAACTCAAGACAATGACAGATCTGTAAGACTCCACATATTGAAAACAACACAGTGGGGCCGACATTTAGGTAACTTACCTAATTGTCAAGCAAATATGAATCTTCATGGTCCATCACTCAGAGTATAACAGTCAGTCATCAGGGACAAACCTAGAGGTGAAAATTGAAGCAGATATTTCTAAGGAATAGTAAATAATACTTTGCATTCCATAGATACAGAGGCTTGCCTTCTTCTACAACCATGGACATTTTCTGAAATTTGAACCACCTACAGAGGGCTAACAAGCTTTGCTATAGGCCAATTCAAAAAAGAGTTTTCTCATTTGAGGCTCCTTCTTCTCACATAACTCTAGATTTTGTCATGTTAACTGTAGGAACTGACATAAGGCAGCTATCACCCTTGCAGCCATCTTGAGCCATAGACTCTGACAAGAGACTTGATTACAATAGCCTACAACAGCTTAGCACACTCTGATAACATATTGTTTTAGATACCCAGGATTTTCCCTTGGGTGTGTGAGACTTAAAGGTGTGATTTAGAGATAACACTTAACGGCATGGCTTTGAAGTGAGACATATAAAAGGCAAAAGGTAGACAGAAAAAGTGAGTTAAGTATTAGGCATTAGGTATTAGGCACTTAGCACTTGGAGAAAGAACTTGGAACTGGGAATGAGACTAGCAACTAGAACGAGGATTAGGTGCTAGGAACTAGGGACTTGGAAATAGGGACTTGGAGAGAAGAAGAGAGATTGAAGAATAAATGGCATTAAATCACTCTTTGTTTGGTCTCCATTATTCGAGTCCATCATCACTCTCTCTTCCTGAACACAATCCTGTGAACTGAAGCAGCTTGAGGCAGTGCAGGCACTAACAATTTAGACCCCAAGCATGGGCTAGTGCAACTCTCAGCATTTTTGGCGCCCAAAGTGGGGTAGCTCGGGCCACAGCAATTAACACAACACAAAAGCCATAGTGACACACTATCACACAGTATAGAGAAATGTGGCAAAAAATGTCCATTTAGTACTGAATATGATAAAAAAAATGATGCAAGATTTAACAGAATCCTGACAATCTGAGAGCCTCAAAGCCAGGCAATCTGTTTCAGAAATGGAAGTACAGACAATAGGTCTAAGGAAGCATGGTCTGCCAGTTTACACACAGCAAAATTGGAGTTGTATTTGAAATACTAAAGAGGGAAGCCCAGTGCAAGAGATGTGCTATCTGATGGAGGGCTAGGAATAGGAGATGGCACTGGAGGAAAAAGTTGAGTCTTGTGCACAATGGACAGCCATGTGTAATCTGCTTATACTTAGCTAGGCATCCTCCACACCAGATTCCAATTCTATTCTCACTACTGAGCGAACTCAGCAGAAAATTGAGTGAAAAACTGGGTGACAGGAGTCAAACAAAAAAGGGCAAGGAGTGGACTGAAATGCAGAGGTCTGAAGATCACATCACTCAAATCTGGTTTTTGCTGTGTGCATCAGAAATAGGAATGTAGAGATTGAAAAGGTAGCTGGAAGGTAGAGTACCAACTGAGAGAATGAGATGCAGAGGCTGCATGATGGGACAAAGGTCTTGTATTACGGCCATAGTGCAGACTGGAGGAATGCAGAGAAGCTATTATGGGATAAACAGTAAACAAAGACTCTACTCAGACTTACATCTTAGAGTACAGGGGTAAATTGTGTATCTTGGTTCCCCATGGATTCAACAGAGATATTGCACATCTGTGTGACTGGAACTATCCTGGCACAGTGAAGATCGCACTAGAAGGGGAGGTTCTGAAAATCTCACCAAAAAGACTCAGTTGCTGAGCTCTAGGCTGCCAATTATTTAGATCCTTACTGTTTGGCTTTATTATGAGAAAACTTATCATATAGTAAGCAGAGAAGGAACTTCACTTACCATCACAGAGAGAGCACAGGTCCAGAAACAGGAAGAAATCTAGAGGCAATAAACGAAAGAGACACTACTATGTAAAACCACACAGTATACATAGATAGCTCCACTTGCCTTATTGGACAAGGAAAAGCACCTCTCAAAGATGGGAAACACCCACAATGGTCTCTACACTGCTGTACATATCATTACTCATCAGAGGAGCTAACAGATATTTATACAGTCACTAGAAGGGGAGGTTCTGAAGATTTAATCAAAAAGACTCAATGGTTGAGCTGTAGGCTTCCCATTACTTAGATGCTTACAGTTTGGCTTCATTTTGGGAAAATGTATCATAGTGAGCAGAGCAGAAACTTCACTTACTGTCACAGAGAGAGCCCAGGTCTAGAAAAAAGGAAGAAATATAGAGAGAAGAACTGAAAGAGATACCACAACATAATACTACACACTACTTTGTACTCCATAGTTAACTACACTTGACGTATTGTACAATGAAAATCACCTACCAAAGATGGGAAACTTCCACAAAGGTCTCTACACTGCCATACTTACATTACTCACCATAGCTAACAACAGGCATTTATACAGTCCATTTCATAGAAAACTATTCTCAGTTGAGGTTCCTCCTTCTCATATGAGTCTACATTATGTTAAGTTAACACAATAGAAATCTTGTTAATGATGGTTTATTAGACTTGGCATAAAAATATGGCAGGATCGTGATGAAAATGTGATGCAAGAGGACACAGTTGATAGATTGTTATCAAATAATTTGAGAGCTTGAAATCCAAGAAATCTTTGTAAAAACTGGAAGACCAACAAAATGCTCTAGATAGAACTATCTGAGAGTGATCACACAGCAGAATTAGGCTTGTCTTTGAAATAAAATCAGGGAGTCCTAGTGGAGGTACTGTATGACAGGAAGAAGGCCAGGGAATAGGTGAAGGCAATGAAGAGCAAATTTGCATTTGCACACAAAGGATGTCCATGTGTAATCTGCACATAATTAGTAAGTATTCCTGCACAGGACACCACTCTTAGGGCCTTACTACCAGGGGAACATCAGTGGAACAACAGTGAAAAGCTGGCTGTTGGAGACAAACATCATAGATTAAAAGAGCACTGGAATGAAAGGTATGCATATATCATAACATGGATACTTGGAATGTTCCTCCTTGATCAGAAATAGAACAGGGAATGGAATATCAATATGGCAAAAGAAACTTGGGCTAGATAATCAAATGGGGAATTTTGATGCAGAAGCTGAATGATGGAAATAGTCCTCGAGCTTTGTTTATGGTGTAGACTGAAGAGATTCAGGGATGATTTTCAGACATAAATGTTGGGAGAAATCTACATCCAGACTGAGTCATTCATGTGTGGGGATGCAATGGGTCTCTTGATTCTGCAGGATTTCAACAGAGAAAGTATAGGATCTGTGTGTCTAGAGCTATCTTGGAAGAATGAGAAAGACTACTGGAAGGAGTACTTCTAGAGAGCCTACCAACAGGAGACAATGGCTGAGAAGTATGTCTCCAAATACTAAAAACAGCACAGTTGGACTTATTTCTGTGCAAACTCACCATAGTAAGAAGGGCATCCCCTTCATTGTCCATTATTCAGAGAATGTAGGTCAGGAATTAAGAAAGAAACCTAAAGGACTGAAGCTGTTTCCAATATTGAGTACTACATACTGCTTTGCATTCCATAGATAACTCAGCTTGTCTGCTTGTAAAACCCAGAAACAACTTCTAAAGTTTGACAATACCCACTGAAAGCTCCACACTACCATAAGAATCTTTACTGAAGAGAAGGACCCAATAACCTTTTCTACATACTGTTTCATGGAGGAATGTTATCAATACTGGTTCCTTCTCAAATAACTCTAGAACATGTCAGGATAGCAAAACATAACCCATCATAGGTGAGGCTCCACCATACCTGGCAGATGTATGTGGCAGCATGATCCATGATACTGATTCTGCTGAAAAAAAAAAGATGCAAGATTAGAAAGGTAATAGAATCCTTAGAAAGAGAAATGAAGGCTCAAAACAAGGCAATTGGTGTTCATGCTGGAAATTGAGGAAATGGGCCTAGAGAAGCATGGTTTGTAAGTAAGCCAAGAGCACAATAATGTAGTATATAGGAATACTATACAACAAGCCTAGTGCAGGTGTGCTGTAACCTAAGGGAGACCTGAGAGTTGGAGAAGGAAGAGGGGGGGCAAGGTTCAGACTTGCCCACCAAAGACACCTAAGTGAAATGTGGACACAATTAGGTAGGAATCCTGCAACTGTGACTATACTTGTGGACTCACAATTGGAGCAAACTCACCAGGAAGTTGTGTACAGAGCTGAGTGCTTGGATCCAAGCATGAAATGGTGAGCAGGAAACTGGAAAACCACTTCCTTCACGCCTGGGATGTGACCGGTCCATAAAGAACAGGAATGGCAGTGCACATATGACAAAGTAAGCTGAAGGGTAGAGGAATAATTGAGAAAGTTAGATGAGGAATCTGCATGAAAAGTAGGACAGATACCTCAGGTTTTGTAAATGGTGTGGACAGGACTGTTTTAAAATATTTGTTCTGGCAAAGATGTTAAGAGACATCGGAATAGAGAGTTAGAACTTAGAGTTTGAGAGTATAGGGATATCTTACTTCTCCAAGATAACAACAGAAATAGTGCAGAATCTGTGTGACCAGAACTGTCCTGTCTGAGTGAAGTTCCATAGAAAGGCATCTTCAAGAGAGCTCACCAAAAAGGAATGGACAATGACTGTATTTTATGTTTACACACATTGGGAACATCACAAGCTTCATTCTGGATTAGCACACAATAGAAGCCGAGCAGTATCTTAACTGTCCATCTGTAAGAGAAGACAGGTCAGGAATAAAGTAAGAAATCTAGAGGCAAGAACACAATTGGATACAATTAAGTAGTACTGCATAATGCTTTGCACTCCCTTGGTATGTTGGCTTGCCTTCTTGAACAACCCTGAACTGCCATGAAAAGCATGACAATACCCACAGATGACTGCACACTACCATAAGAATCATAGCTCAAGGGAGCTCTAAACAAGCATTTATACAGACCATTTCGTGAAGGAATATTCTCAATTGAGGTTCCTTCTCAGAAGAATCTAGATTGTGTCACATTAATTTAAAACAATCCATCATGATGAGGCTCAAACATTCCAGGTAGCAAAGAATCAGGCATCATGGTCCATATACTACTGAGTCTGCTGACAAAAAAAAATGATACAAAATTTCAGAGTGAATATAAGCCTGAGAAACTGTCTTAGAAGCTCAAAGCTAGGTAATCAGAGTCAATCCAAATATACAGCAAAATGGACTAGAGAAGCAAGGTCTCAGATTTTGTACAGAGCAGAATTGGGGCTCTCTTGGGGAATATTAAAAAGGGAAGTCCATTCCAGGTGTTTTGTGTCCTGGGGGAGGCTTGGTAATAGAAGAAAATAATTGAAAGCCGGGTTCAGACTTGCTAAAAAAAGAAGCTCATGTGCAATCTGAACAGACTTAGGAAGGCCTCCTGCCATTAGGACTATGCATGAGGACTTACTACAGGAGGGAATCTCACAAGGATGTTGTGTGCTGAGCATTTTGCCTGAAGAGTAGCATGGAAGAGTGAGGGAGACACTGGTATGAAAATGTCTATATATCTGGTCTGCAAACCAGTATAAGCCCTGTCTTTCACAGGAAAAATCTGAGAGTGTATAATTCATAAATAAATCACATATATGCCAGAACAACAGAAGAAATAAGATGGTGAATCTACATGATAGTAACTAGAACTGTGGTTGTATTCAAGGAATGGACAGGAGAGATTCATTGAAGATATTCTTGCAAAGAACATTGTAGGGTGAAATCTCCATCCACCTTAAGGCATTAACGTGGACTATGGAACAGGTTCTTTCAATCTCCAGTAATTCAAAGATATAGTGCAGTATGATTGTGACCAGTACTATCCAGGCACACATAACTGGAGCTATTGAAAGCCCATCAACAAGGCAAAATGGCTAAGCTGTGAGTCACCACTTATGGGAAATGTAAAACTAACCAGACACTGAGGTCTCCCTGGGACTAAACTACAAATGAAAAAATACACAAGGCGAGACCCATGGCTCCAACTGCATATATAGCAGAGGAAGGCCTTATCTTATATCAATGTGAGGAGAGGTCTTTGGTCCTGTTAAGGCTCAATCTTCCAATGTAGGGGAATGACTTGGTTGTGTGGTGAAAGTAGATAGGTGGTTAGGGGAGCACACTTAGAGAAGGATAAGGAGGGGAGATGAGATAAGAGGTTTACGAAGGTTAAACTGAAATGGAAATAAATAAAATATCCAATAAAAATTATCAAAAATAAAGATAAAAATGCCCTACTCACAGAAGATTTCAACAGATTTCTAAAGACTATTTCATGGGGGATTGTTCTCAATTAGGGTTCCTTCTCAGATGACTCTTGATTGTATAAATGTAACACAACACAAACCATCATGGTGAGGCTCTATGACACATGGCAGAAGAATGTGGCTGTGTAATCCATGTGCTACTGAAACTGATGTAAGATTACAGTGATAACAGTATCCTAAAAAACAGTCTTAGATCCTCAAAGCCAGACAATCTATTTCAAACCTGGATGTCCAGCAAATGGATCTAGAAAAGCATGGTCTAGAAGTATGCCCAGAGCAAAATTTGATTTGGATCTGGGAGTAGCAAACAGGAAAGAATAGACCTGATGTTATGTGACATCATGGAGGCCAAGGAATATGATATGTCACTGGAGGGCATGTTTCAGACTTGGAAACCCATTTGAAATCTACACATATTCACCTACACCTCTTCTTATGAATGCTACAACTGTGGACTCACAGTTCCTAGAACAAAGCTTCAAATTTGGTATAGGGCTGGGTGCATACATTCAAGCAAAGAGTCAGCCTTGGTTGTGCTGGCAAAGGTATGTGTATCTCATCATGCATATCAGGTACATGTCCTGTCAGAAACAGGTTTGAGAGTGTAATGTAGGCAACAGAACCTAGGGACCAGAAAAACAATGGAAGAATTTAAATACAGGAGCTGCATGACAGACCGAGGCATGAGTTCTGGGCATGGTGTGGACAGGACAGATTTAGAAAATCTATTTAGGAAAACGTGTTGATAAAATTTGGATCCAGGTGTAGGCCATAGTATGTGAGGGTGGACTGGTTACCCTGCTTGTCCAGAACATCAACACATTTAGTATATGATCAGTTTGACCAGAGCTATCCAGGAAGAGTGACAATGGCACTGCAATGGGAGCTTCTGGAAAACTCACCAACAAGTTGCAATGGATGTTCTGTGCACCTCACGTTATTTACAACAGCAGAGATGGGCTTCATTCCGAGCAAATTTACCAGAGTAAGCAGGGCAGGAGCTTCACTTTCCATCTCTAAGAGAACACAAGTCAGGAAACAAGGAAAATATCTAGAGGCAAGAAATGAAAGAGATACAACTAAGGAAAACTACATAGTACTTTGTACTCCATAGGTAACTCCACTTGCCTTATTGTACAACCCAAAACACCTCCCTAAATTTGGAAACACCAACAGAGGTCTCACACAGAGACTGGACAAACACAGAGACTGGACAATAGGTAGGCAGGACTGCCAGTAGAAAGACTATATAAGCACAGAAAATGGGCAATAAATGCAACAGTTTCCTTTTTTTCAGATTACCACGGTTTTCCTTGGAAACCAAAAATTAAAAATTCCTTGCCCCAATTCAGCAGGAAGCAAATATATAAATGCCATCATCCTATTAAACTTAAGTTGGTGTGAGTCATTTAGGTGGCTTCATGTGTTATGTTTGTTATCATCTAGGGTGGTGGTTTGTTTTGCTTCATTATTGTATATTGATATAAATTTAAAGTCTTTTGCTCAATTAGAATATGGTAACAGAAATTTATGGTATTTTTAATTATTGTATATTAGTAGAATAATAAATTTGTTTTTTGAAATATCATATATTAACAGAAATGTAAGCATTGTGTCAAATTGTTGAATATCGATAGAAATTTAAGGCTTTTGTTTACTGTACATTCATTGAAAATTTAGGTTTTTGTTTAACTATTGGATATTAATAAAAATTAAATGTCAGTTTGTTTGAGTAATTCCATATTTATAGAAAATTAACTTTGTTTTTTTTTAATTATTGTATATTAATAAAAATTTAAAGATGTTTTGTTTGAATTAATTTGTATTAAGAAAAATTTAATGTTTTTCTTTAATTATTATATATTGATAGGTATTTAAATACTTTATAAGTTAGTATATATTAATTGAAATTTAAAGGTTTACTTTCATTATTGTATATTAAAATATATTTAAGTTGCTTTGTTTGAAAT
>JADRCG010004815.1:12815-24360 GCA_019844195.1 Rhabdomys dilectus
TGTGTGTGTGTGTGTGTGTGTGTGTGTGTGTGTGTGTGTGTGTGTGTTTGCATGTATGTAAACATGCATTTGTAAGTCTGAGGTTGATGTCAAGAATCTTTATTGCTCTTCTGCCATTATCCTTTGAGGAAGGGTTTCTCAGTCAAACCCAGAGATCACAGACACATCAATCTAATTAGCTATCTTGATTTAGCAATACCTTTCTATTCTGCCTTCTGAAGCTGGGATTAAAGAGAGTTCCCATGCCCCTCCCTGCATTTACATGGTGTCTGGGAAATCTAAGCTCTATCTCTCTTGTTTGGGTAACCAGTAAACAATCTCCCTAGGCCAAGAATGTATTCCTGCTTCCTTCTTTGCTCTAAACACATGACTACTTCATTTACTACTTTGTCTCATATAAATTTTCTCTTAGGAGCAAACCATTGTAGCCCATTGTTGGACTCGGGACAGGAAGAAACAGGAGCTTGCCCCCCCTCCACCCCATTACTTACTTGTCTCTAAAACTAGGTAAAGAATTATGCATTCATAATTATGTTTTATAATTATATAATTATTTTTACTAGTACTTGTTTTTATTTTTCTATGTGAATTTGGATTTCCAGCTGAGGTTACTTGGTTTCTACCAAAAGAACTTCTAATATTTCTACTAAGATGGGTCTGATGGAGAAACTTGTTCTTCTTATTTACAGTCCATCATTCAAAGAAGTCATGGCAGGAATTCAAGGCCAGAACCTAAAGGTAAGAACTAAATCAGAAGCCATACAGGAACAATGGCTTGCTAACTATAACTTGCCCAGTTTACTTTCTTATGTCATCCAGAACTACGTAGCCAATGGTGGCACCACACACAGTGATCTGGCCCTCTTCCCATCAATCGTTAATCAAGAACATGTTCTATAGACTTGCCTAAAGTCTTCTTACTTATTTATCTTATTATTATGTTCTTCTTATTTAGTAATGTTTTTTATTTCACTTTTATCTCTGTAAATTAGCTTTGCTGGATGCAGACTTCTTAGTTGATCCCTCCACTCCTTGGAGCATTGTAACAGGTTCCTTAACTTCAACTCATGGCTCCTTCTTTGTTCTTGTTGGTTCCTTGTTCTGGAATTTGTTCTTGCTTTCCTCTGTAAATTGCTGGTTTGTTTTAGTGAAGTCTACACCCTCTGTGAAGCCTCTGATATTGTTCCTCTGGCACAAAGCTTGTAGTATGCCCCTCAAATCACCCTGACATAATAGCAGTTATACAGGCCTCTCTTTCTTTTCCTTGGAACACTTTTATCTGTTAAATTCCATGGACTTCCAGCCAATTGCTTTATTGTTCTCAACCATGTCTTAAGGCTTATCGTGCTATATAGACTGATACAATTCAATGTAAAGTCTTTTGACCTTTGTTTGTTTGGCTTGCTTGCTTGCTTGCTTGCTTGCTTCCTTCCTTCCTTCCTCTTTCTTTCTTTCTCTTCTCTTTCCTTCCTTCCTTCCTTCCTTTCTTCCTTCCTTTCTTTCTTCCTTCCTTTCTTTCTTCCTCTTTCTTTCTTTCTGAGACAAGGTGTCATGTTGGAGAGACACAAGGCAGCCTGCCCTCATCTCTGCATTAACCCCTGGCTCTGAGTCTCACATTCCCTTTTGTGTTAAGTCAAGCAGCCAGCATTCCTCCTTCCCTTTGGGACAGATGTCTCCTGCTTTAGAAGGAGGAAGAAAATGAGTACCCTTGAAGTGATAAGGACCCACTCTTGAGCTATGGGAAAGAGGAAAGTGTTCCCAGACAGCTGTGGCCGGCTTGTAAAAAGTACAGTAGCCTCTAATAATGGAATAAGTTATTTCTTCCCAGGTCAAAAAGGTCCTTTTCCAGCTGTATGGTCCTGCCTTGCTGTCTGAACAAACGTTATCAGTACTGAAGGACAACATTCTTTTACCCTCTGCCCAATCATGTAACACCAAGGCTCAAAAACCCCAGCTTATGCATCTCCCATATACACCTCAAAACCCTAGACTCGAGCATGGCATTTCTAACCTGTGGAGCAGGGAAGGCTTCGGTCTGAGTCTGGACTCAAACAATAAAGACTCTTGTGTATTTGCATTGGTGTTTCGAACTCTGGCAGTCTCCTGGGATTCCTGAGAACTGGGCATAACAATGTAGTTCAGACTTGTCTCAAATACCATGTAGCTAAGGATGACCTTAACATTGAACTTGTGATCCTCTTTTCCCCATTTCCCAAGTGCTGGGACTATAGGCATGTATCACTAGGAAGCCCTGCTTGGGGGGGTGGGGTTCATGAAGTTGTATCCCTAGCTGTGGAACATTGGCAAGTGAGGCTGCTGGGGCATATGGAGAGTCAGTTTTCTCCAGTGTGTTGCCCCTAAGAGGTTACACATGCTCCAGTAATTTTCCTACATCTGTGCATATACACTAAGTAGTCCCAGTAGTATTTTTGTTTTTTAAAAAAGAAGTCATGAAATTGGGAGGAAAAAGCAATGGTGGGGAGAAGAGGGAAAAAAGTAAAGGGGAAGGAATTGGAGGTAGACTCTATCAAAACACATATATACATATGAAATTATTAGAGAAAAAACAATCTTTTTTTTCTAAAAAAATAAAATAAAAGAGAAAAGTTTGATTTTGTTATACTGATTGAAGTTAGTACTAGAAATATGTTCTGACTCTAGGAAGGCTGCCTCCTCCCCCAGCTATTTCTTCCTCTGTTTCTCAGCAGCAAACTAGCCAGTCTGCAGTTTTCTCTACATCTAATGAAACAATCACTTTCCAATTGCTTTTAATGCAAACCTTCACTGTTTTTAAGAGTGCTTTAGAAATGGACCTCTCTACACTCTGCCCAAAATAATGGTGGAGATTCCAAGTACTCTGACTTATAGCCTGTCTCCCATCTCTTCTCCCAGGGCAAAATTTCTCCCCTTAATGATATGCCCATTTTAGAAGCCTAGTGCTTAAGGTTCGAAGAGTAGCAGCCTTGGGTCTTCTCTATTTTCCTCTATATGCATGCATGTACACATGCAAGGACTCATGGTCTATTGCAAAGGAGGATCATGACCCCAGTATTCTCAGTGATCTGCTTTAAGGTTCCATGATTCACCAAAGGATGATATGCTTGACTCAAATCGTATGCAAAAGCAAAGAGCGTTTTATTCTGCAGAAGTCGAGCATGCTTGAGTCTACCATTACCAAGATGGAGACCCCCAAGTGACCTTGCAGACACAATTTAAAGCACATTAGGGGAATTCCAGAAAAGGGTAGGTGAACTTTATCTTACTTAGGGACATTTCAGCACCATTGCTGGGGTGTGGGGGTTGAGGGCTGGAAACTTTTTCTGGGGAAGCCTGAAAACTGTTGCTGACCCATTGTCCTTGCCTTAGGCCAGGTGGCAGGGCAACTACTAATGACAAGGCAGTTTCTGATTGGCTGCCTGAGGGCTGGGGTTTTTCTAGTAACTGACTTGCTTGGACTTGCCCAGTTCTTAGAAACAGAGATCTAGGTTTAGTGTCCTGAACTGCCAATTTGAAGCCTGTCATGGAGTCAGATTGTCTCAGTCCCCTCATTCCTCCTTTCCCTAATGGGCCATCTCGAATCCCTGAGATATTTCTATGGGCTGATATTGTTTGAGACTCATCAATTGAATAGAGGAAATCCATTCCTTAACAAACTTGATTGATTATATATAACAAACAATCATTGATTATACCAGGACTGCAAGTCAAAGTCAATATCAGTAGGATAAAAGGACCAGTTAGTGAGGAGTCAAAGGTGCTCCGCCAAGGAGACCAGTTGAAGAGGGACTCATACCAACCCTAAGGCTATTCTCCTTCAATTATTTTGTTTTGTAGTCTTTTTCTAACTAAGACCATAGATCCTTTGACCACCCTTAATGGTCAACATAAAAACAATTCCTCAGCTAAGGTTGTACAGAGTTCTCCATTCTGGAGGACCAGCAAGTCTAGGCCTCTTCTGTTCTGTGAGGCACTTCTGCCAGGGAGTATAGGGAATCCTGCAGAACCATGATGGACTTTTCCATCTCTTGTATATCTGCATCTATCACCATCCTCAGGGCCCTGTAATTTGTACCTTGGAGTATTAGAGCTGAGGCCCCTACATTAGCAGCTCTGGCCACCCCTATGTTAAGGAAAGAACACAGTGAAAATGGACATCTTTTTTACCCATTTGTTTGGAGATGCTAGCTGGTTGAAGACATCTTCCCCAGAGTAATAAATCACTTTGAGGACAAGCTGTACTAGAACACAAAGTTCCTCAGTCATATTTACAACCAGGCCATAAATGCACAGAGTAAGCCCTGAGGTACAAGCCCACCAAGAATTTTTTTGAGGGGCAGCATGTATCCTGCAACAGTAGTGGTTACAGCATAGTTGCAGAAGTGGGAATAGGCTGGAGATATCTTAGTTCCAATGCAGAGTCTCTGTCCCATTATTGACTGTAGGGTCAGCTTGCCTCTATCTGGTCGCTGCTGCCATCTACATAGAGTACCATCTGGAGTCTGTGAATAGTCTCCAGGGATAGCTGTTCC
This sequence comes from Rhabdomys dilectus, assembly GCA_019844195.1. NCBI lineage: Eukaryota > Metazoa > Chordata > Mammalia > Rodentia > Muridae > Rhabdomys > Rhabdomys dilectus. The sequence continues at coordinate 17,345 of JADRCG010004815.1, forward strand.
TTCATAGTAGGGGGACTGAGCATTTAAGCATAACCAACACTCCTGTGTTAAGTCCGGGTGGGGAGAGTTAAGAGCTGAGCAAGTGGCTTCTAATAATTGCAGGGGTCCTGATGCAGGAGATGAAGTGGGTAGTACAGGAGGTGGAACGGTTTTAGGAAGTGGTTGATTAGATGATTACTGGGGCAAAAGGTGGTGGGTCCTGATAAGGGAGTGAGGATGGGCAGAGACAGAGGTGGAGGGAGTTGGTTCTGCCTCTCTAATACCTTGTTGGGACCTAAAGGAACCATGAGTATCACAAGGCTATGTTGGAGCAGTTAGACAGTAAATAGGACTCCTGGATCATAACCAGAGATATAAAGTCTTAGTCCCCATGTCTTACCAACAGTCCAATCAGCCTTCTTGCCGGTGGCTATGAACTTGATGACAAGGTTGTTGTATAGCCCCCCTGGGAGTACCAGATTCACATCCCCATGCCTCACAGAAAAAGGACTCTGGACCTCCACATTTGATTTGCTGGCTGTGATCCCAAGAGTGCCCCAGCAGATGTAAAAGGCCCAAGACCATGTTCTTTCAGGTCCTGGGAGAGTTATAACCATAACCAGGAAAGGACTGTTGATCCAAGAGTTCCCATCCTTCATCTACTGTTGCAGCATTAACCATCTTCCAGGTTAGATTCAGGGGATAATAGAGGCTAGTGGCTGGTGCAGCAAAGTGCAAGCAGCAAGTGAGCATGATTAGGAGCACTGAGGTCCTAGTTTCAGCGGATCAACAGGGGTAGGATGACCTTTCATTGTTCTTGTGGCAGTTCATCTGGAAGTCTCCTTCCATCGGAACTTAACTGCTGGATTGTCTCTCTCCTGGCAGGCTTAACATGGGAATGGTATATCTATATCCTGCTCCTGTCTACAGCTGTAGGCATGGTGAGGATCATGGTGTGAGGTCGTTTCCATCGAGGTTCCAGAGTCTTGTGGTTGTCTTGTGGTTATGTCTCTCTCTATTAAAAAAAAAAAAAAAAAGGAAAAAAATTACTTTTAGTACTTTTAATCTGAGTTCATTGTCACTAAAAATTATTCAAATTTTAAAATTACTATTTGGCTCTGCATGACCTTAATAAATAGAAAGACAGTATGAAACTAGGCTCTCTTCAAAACACAGCACCAGATTCACAGATGAAAACGAAAGGTCAGATGCCACATTAACTACACAGTCTTCCAAGTTCTCCAAGCTTTTGGTATAGTGCTGTGATTATTCAGCTGGGCTGGAAATATTATCTGTTTATAATTCTCTCAGCATTTCATTTATTACAAGTTGAAAAATGACCACCCACATTACAAATAAGGGAGTAATTTGACTCTGTCCTAAAATAAAAAGCTTCCATCCTCTTAGGAAGAGTGGAGGGAGTATAGCATGGATCTAGTTATCTTAAATTCATGACAATGGAGACTGCAGAGATGATTCAGCAGCTGAGAGCACTTGCTGCTTTTCTAGAGGACTGGAGTTTCATTTCTGGCAACCACATCAGGTGGCTCACAGTCTTGACTTCTTGGTGCCCCTTTAAAATTCAAACAATATATTTTATATTTTTCCTTTCTTTTTTTTGTTTTTTTTGTTTTTTTTGTTTTTCCAAGACAGGGTTTCTCTGTGTATCCCTGGCTGTCCTGGAACTCACTCTGTAGACCAGGCTGGCCTCGAACTCAGAAATCTGCCTGCCTCTGCCTCCCAAGTGCTGGGATTAAAGGTGTGCCCAACCACTGCCCGGCATATTTTTCCTTTCTCAGCTTGTTTAAAATGCTCTTCATGAGACTTAACCAGAGAACAAAGTCTATAATAGGCATTTCTGAGACTTCCTTTGTCAATGCAATTAATATCAGTCTCTTCACCTTAGCTTCAGGCAAACACTTCAGACAAGGGTAAAATATATATCCACATCCTTCACCAAATACCACAAAAACAATTTCTAGGCCACATATTGAAATTCTTCACTGAAAACTCTTGGGCCAGGTATGCACAATTCAAATAATTCTCAGTAACAAAGTCTTCCATATTCCTACTAGGACAGCTCATTAAGCCCCATTTAAAGCATTTTACTGCTTTCCAAATTCAAAGTTCCTAAATCCACATTTTTCCAAACAAAAGCATGGTCAGGCCTATCACAGCAATATCCTAGTCACTGGTCCTAACTTCTGTGCTAGTTAGCGTTTTACTACTGTGAACAGACACCATGACGATGGCAACTCTTATAAAGGACAACATTGAATTGGGGCTGGTTTACGGGTTCAAAGGTTTTATCCATTATCATCAAGGCAGGAGCAAGGCAAGGCAGCACAAGCCTTTAATCCCAGTAGGCAAAGACAAGCAGATGTCTGAGCTCTAGGTAACCCTAGACTAGAGCAAGTTCTAGGTGAAGAAAAACTTAAATCCAGCCTTGGTGGACCATATCTTTAATTCCAGTGCTTAAGAGACAGGCATGCAGATCTCCAAGTTCAAAGTTAGACTATGGAGCAAGTTCCAGGACAGCCAAGCTTAGGCAGTGAAGGAGTTGGAAAACAGCTAGTGATAATGTAATAGAACAAGGGGCCATGTTCCAGCCCCAGCAAGCAGCAGAGCTCAGCAGCTCTGCCACGTGGCTCTAGCTTAAGAGTGAGAAATAGAAGGGACTACTGGAACAGTTGATGTTGATTTGATGGAGCTAAGAAACAGTGGTGGCTGAGAAGAGACCAGCATCACTGAAGTAAAATCTTCTGGGAGATGTTCTCTGAAAGCACAAAGAAGCTGTGTTTCAGACATAGCCAAAGTTGTACCTCACGCAGCAGCTGAACTTGGTAATGTGTAAGAGTCACCCAGGTGGTACTGGTTTTGAAGGCATGAAGGGGTCATGAAGATCAGCTGAGACTTGGCACTGTGAGAGGCCATGGAAGGCCATTGGTGAAGGTGCAGCCTTAGTTGTAGTTGACAGCCCAGGACTGAAGGGGTCATGCAAAGGAGTTGAGGCTTGATACCATAAAGAGAGCCTATGAGAGGGTATTGGTGAAGCCTAGTTGCAGCAGAAGACCCCAGTGTATTAGAGATGCCAGTATCATGGGATGACCACCAAGAACAGCAACAGTGGTGGTGAGTCAACCTGAGCTAGAATGCTACGGAGGGCAGAGTTGGAGAAGTAATATCAGCTCTTTGGAGGAGCCCAGAAGATGATGTGTGGATCCCAGACATTTAATCAAGAAGCTATAACATTGAAGTTGCCTTGGATACCCAAGATTTTCAAGATGCAAGAACCATAGAATAACTGCTGAGGAATGCTGCTAACAGGGAATGGAACCAGCTCAGGAAAAGAAGTTTTTGCAGTCAACAAAGATGAAAAAGGAGTTGAAGATCTGAAGACTACTTTGACATCAGACATGGAGATTCAGAGTTTGAAGTTTGCCCAGGTGTTTTCCTGTCTTGATGACTTAGCTCCAGCTAACCTGCATCTGTCCCATTAATATCTTCTATCCTGGACTCTAAAGCCAAAGAAAGCCATGTGGCCAAAGCCTATGAGTTCTGCTGTTTTCTGGGGTAGAAATCTGACCCCTTGGTTCTATTCCATTATCACCAGCTTTCTATTTTTCAACTTCTTTACTTGGTTGTCCTGGAACTTGCTCTGTAGTCTGACTTTGAACTTAGAGATCAGCGTGCCTATCTCCTAAGTACTGGGATTAAATGTATGGTCCACCAAGGCTGGATTTAAGTTTTTCTTCACCTAGAATTTTCTGTGTTCTAGGCTAGCCTTCAACTCAGGGATTTGCTTGTCTCTACCTCCTGGGATTACAGGCTTATACTATCATGCCTGGAACTGAACATTTTATGGCCACTATGCTTCAAACTCTCCATGCCAAGATCCAGGTCAAAAACTTGTGTCTTCTAGCCTCAAGATCTGGGTATCAGGTATGCCCTCCAATTCTGCATTGCAGTTCATTCCAGATATAATCAAGTTGACAACTTGGCATAGCCATTATATTGCCCATGATTCTTTGTCAGCATCCTTGACTAGTAGGGCAGTGGCAGCTACATCCTGGAAGCAGGCTGTCCTTCCTTGCACCACTGAGTTCAGCTTCTTAGATAAATGAGCTACATGGTCTTTTCCGTGGTCCCAAAGTTTGGGTGAGCACCTCCTTTGCTATCCCCTTTCTCTCATCATCATACACTTGGAAAAGTTTGTGAATATCTGGGAGGGCCAGCCCCTCCAATAAGGCTTTTCTTAAAGTCTTAAAAACCATGTCCATTTCAGGGATCCATTCTATTTCAACTTTTTGGCCCCTGGTGACCTCATATATTTGGCTACCTCAGTGAATCCTGGCACCCAGAGTTTATGAAACCTGCCACATCCCAGAAATTTCCATATTTGCCTTTGGGTTGATGGAACTGGGATGTTAAGAATGGTTTATTTGCTTTCAGGTATCTGACAGCATGTTTTGGTTCCCCCTTGAGTATTTACCCCAGATAGGTGAGCTCAGGTTGACAAATCTGGGCCTTCTTAGCAGACACTTGGTAACCAAGTTGACTCAGCTCCTGTTATAGCAGGTTTCATGTGACTTCTTGGCATGTCAACAAGTAGGAGGCCAAAATCAGTATACCATCTACATACTGAAACACAGTTACTTGGGGGTGGGCCTGCTGGCACTCACCCAAGGCCTCATGCAGGGTTTTGTCAAAGATGATAGATGAGATCTTGACTCCTCGAGGCCAGTATGTCCAAGCCATGTCCCTTGCAGTTTCTTGCCAAATCTTGTCACTCTAAAGCTAATAGAGACTGACTTTTGGGTGCCAGAGGCAGACTTTGCCCCTTCCTGGAGCTAGGTTCTTTAACTCTCTCTCTCTCTCATGGACCACAAAGGCTCAGGGCAGCAAGTAGAACTTTTATCAGTCCTCTAGTCTTTTGATCCTTGGGGTGTTCTGGTTGTTGAAAACCTGCCCCAGCCCACGGGTATTCTATGAGACCCTAGGGAAAGGGGTGAAAGAATGAAGGGACAAGAGACACAAAGACAAGAACTAGTCTGGAGTTCTGATCAAGCTCTGAAACTTTAATTTTGGGGACAGGAAACCGGGAAGTTTAGGCGAGGGTCATTGCTTAGACCTATGCCACCAAGACTATCCCACTGTCATATCCTTATTGCCCAAGACTATCCCACTGTTGGAACCAGTTCCTAGGTAATGCCAGACATTTGTAGGAGGAGCTAAGGTGGGAGGAGTAAGGAGAGGAAGAGGAGGAGGAAAGGGAGGAGGAAAAGAAGAAAGAGGAGGAGCTAAGGGTGAGATAGAGAATGAGAGAGGAGGACATAGAGGCTGATGTTCGCTTGTCTGTAGCAGTCAAAGGTAGTTGGTATATCTAGGTTGGGTATTGAGTTACATCTCTGATTGTAAGGGCATCTTGTTATTGATCATTACCAAATACATAAGCTTTTGATATTCTTTAAGCATTAGAGTCTCATTTCTCTACCAGGTCTGCATGGTTGGTGGGATGGTCTGGGCAATGCCCAGCCTTGCAGAGACAGTGTGGAAGATTGGCAGAGCCATCTCCCATGCTGGCATCTCGTGGGTGGCAGGGCTGGTGTTTCTGGCTGGCTGTTTCTGACTGCAGCATGCATGTGGCCTCTGGCCACGTGGTTGAGCTACGCAGAGTCCCCGAAGCTTAGATAGTTGGCCTGACCAGTTTCTGTTTTTAAATAATTATTACAACAGACGTTCTTTAAGTTCCTGGGACCTGAGACCCAAGAATGTCCTTTCTTAATCTTGCATTGACTAGGTTTCCTAGAGCAGCAGGTAATTTCCTGGGTTTGGCTCCCAGCAAAAACCTTCTTAGCTATGGCTACTAACAGTCGGTTGCTTACCCACAAAGCTGTTCAGGCACTGAAGCTTCTGATGGATGTCAGGGATAGTTTGGTTAACAAAAACTATGTTCACAGCTGATTGACATTCTCTGGCTTCTGGGTCAAAAAGAGTATAGGTCCTGTAAGGCCCGTCAGAAAGGGAGGGACTCCCTCCCTCTTCTTGGGAATTCACAGCCACCCCAGTAACTCACAAGACACCAAACTTGATGCAACAGCAAAAGGTATATTTGATTTCAATGCGTTGAGGTCGCACTTTTAGCCTGTCCTATGCAGAGGCAAGCAATGAAGTATGGCCCCCACTTAGAGAAGAGGTAGAGCTTTTAAAGGAAAAAAACACAATCCAGGGGAGATGAGGGGGGAATCATGATTAAGTATCTATAGAGAGCACCTATCCAGTGCTCAGCTTCCATGACAGGTTCAAGAAACGGTCATGGGGAAATATCTTGTTCTTCTTTTAAGAATCAAACCCTATTCAATTTATCTTGTGGTCAGTTCTGTTCCTGGTATCCAGGGTGCATGGGCACGCTGACCTGAACTCCCAGCTCTGAACTCCTATCTTATCTATTTTGTCTTGTGGATAGCTAATTTCCTAGGACCCAGAGTGCAGAACAAGCTGATCTGCACTCTTGACTCCATCTGTGGAAGGTTTAAAAATTTTTTAACTTTTTCAGTCTTATAGGCTTCAAAAAGTCTTTCTAGATATTCCCTATTGCTCTCATTCTTTTCTTTCTAGATATTCCCTGGGGCTCTCATTCTTTCCCTGCACCACTTGGCTCAGCTTAGATAAATCTGTGGACCATCTGGAGGCCTCCCAAAGACCTCTCATCAGAATCTAGCAATAGACCTGGAGCCTCCCCTTACATTCAGCAGTGTTAAAATCCCTGTCTGGTCCAGTCAAAGGAAAGGCTGCATTAATATTAGCCTGGACTTGAGAGGGCAGACCATTTGCTCCTGGAACCAATTCCTGGGAAGCTCCAATGATCCAATCTTTCTCCTCTGTCATGTAGAGGACCTGAGGCATTTGCTGACAGTTATCCCAGGTGTGCAAGTGAGTCAGCATGATTGAATCAAATAGACCTTTGAGAACAGGTGGTCTTTCTGAACAGGGGGGCTTCTGCAACTTCCAATTATAAAGATCATTATTGGCAAATG
>JADRCG010004833.1:0-11842 GCA_019844195.1 Rhabdomys dilectus
CAGTCAAGCTGCTTTTGTGTCAAGCAAGCTGGCAGGTATGAAGCAAAAGTATTACAACTAAGCTAATAAGCTTCATCAAATCCAAGGAACAACAGACCCTGACAAGCTCCCCTCTGACCACTTTCATTCCTAACAAGCATACAGGGGGGAGATGACTGAGTGACTCCCTTGTATCTCTTTGTGATTCCTCTTCATTCAGATGAGAATTAAGATTCCTAGTGACTCACCTGTAGTCTGTTGAATAGAAAACCCTTGGTGTTGGAATTTGTACTTATTTATATTTATAAAAAAAATAACTGAGTAAGGCAAAGCTCCTCTCTCTCTCTCTCTCTCTCTCTCTCTCTCTCTCTCTCTCTCTCGTCCGTGTGCGTGTGTGTGCGCGCGCGCGTATGCTTCTTTCTGAAAATTACATTGATAACAGGAAATAAAGTGTTGTATTTTAAGAGCTGGGGAAATCGAAAGCTATGCACACTGCTGGGAGGAGCCCTATCTCATCAGAAGTCCCCAGGAAGACAGCACACTGTAAGGCATCCAGCCGGGCTCAAGCTAGGAACTTACTTTAACCAGTTCTCTTGTCCCCACTGTTATTTTGTAAATACTACATTTTCTCATCATTTAATGAGAATGCAACACGTTCCTGTGTACTTTTTTGAGTCATTTCTCTTCCTACTCAAAACAGACAAGCCGCATTTCCTGCCTTGCTGAAGATTTAACCTGGACATTGCTTAGAAATTTCTGGGGAGGTAAGTCTTTCTCCTGTTGTATAAAGAAAAGATAGCTCCTTAAAACCCACAAGAACATAGGGGATCAGCTTTGTTCTTCCCAGTGGCGGGTGGGGCAAGCACAAATGATTCAGCTGCAGCAGGGCAGTGAGACTGCTGCAGCTGGGTTCTGATACCACATTCAGGAAGATGGCAACATCTTTCTCCATCTCTGGGACTTGAGGTAAGTAAAACATGAATTTTGATTAGTGCAGATTATAAAATTAGCTTCCTAAGTATAAGCATCAATAAATGGAAAACAAGAAGACTCCAGTAGCTTGTGCTGGAGGGTGCACAGGAAATTGGTGGCTGGGGTGAGTGACTGAGTAAGGGAGAGGTTAGTGATATGAAAAGTTACCATGATATAATACTCAGTGAAAAGTGCATCTGGTCATGGATCTTCATTATCTGGTATTATCTTAGTACTAGACAGTATGAGAACCAGGGAACATGTGCAATAAAATTTTCCTGAGATTCACAAATATAGTTTTTCAAATACTTCCTGTTTCAGTATGCAAATGTAACACTTTCTCTCTCCTTCAGAAAAGGAAGTAAGAATAGTATTTAGTCACTGGGAGAAACTTTCTGTCATCCTGAAAGTTATTCTTTGTGATAGGTTATTTATTTTTGTTTTAATTTTGTTGTCATAAGTTATAGAGAATATAAAGTTAAATAGAAACACACTCCTCTTGTCTACTTTGTCTACTTTTAGGATATTTTAAAGGCTTTCCATGTCCCCTGGCATAGGACTCCATGTGTACTCGAACTTTGTAATTTAAATGTCAATTGGAGAGTTGTACCTGAATTAGGCCAATCTGCTAAGCTTATCAATTATATTGCTCAAACTTTTTAGATTTTTACAGAGCTTTTTACATTACTAACTTAGAAATGGATGCACTGTGATATTAACTATAAAACTGTGGGTTCTCCTTTTCAGTTTTTTCAAATTTACGGATATGTGTGCTCTCACAGATATTGAATGTATATGATGTATGTGTGTGTGCACGAATCTTTGTACTTGTGTGTACACAAGATGTATCCCATGATTTAACAGCTGTGAAGGAAAAAAATAATAACAGAGAACATGTACTATTATTACTAGATAAATGCATAGTTAAAACTATTATCTTCCTCTAGGATGGGAAGGTTTACCATCCTGTGGTATTTAATAATAGTTTTGCCTTCAGTTCTATTAAAGCTCTGCTAATGCAGATAAATAGGGTGTTCTTGACTTTCTAATTAACTTTAGATTTTTCCACCATTGGGGAATGTTTTATTAACAACCTGCAGGTACATTTCTTAAATAACTTTTCACAGACATTGTCATTGGACTGGTTAGGTCCTCCATGTAGGCTGCTAATCAGCAGAGTTTTGTTCTGCTTCTGCTACTGTTGTTTCACTTAGGATGTCTTTTATGTTCTCTTCTGTCTGCCCCTCAACCATGTTGATGGACTTCCTTTTTTTGCTTTTTTATTCTGATCAAGTTTTCACTTTAAAGCATAGGTGCCCCTAATCAAGTTTGCATTTTTTATTACAAAAGAACCGTACTTCCCTTCTTTCTATATTGTTTTATAGTTCTTTGAGACGTTCATAAAATGTATTTGACTCATATGTACTCTCCATCCCCTTCCATAATCCCTTCCAGATAGATACTGCCTTTCCTACCCACCCAACGTTGTATCTCCTTTTACTTTTTAAGCCATCAAGGACAGTTTCTGTTCAATCAGGGGCCACATCTTTAATAAGAATGGTTCTCCCTTTCTCAGAAGTTATCAAGTGTCAAAACTTCCTTAGCTACTTGTGGGACTTTGTGTCCAAAGCCCTCTCCCCTCTTCGCTGCATGCTGTGATTTTGTGTGGCATAAACCTGTACACGTCTCATGATGCTTCACAACTGTTTTTAGTTCCTATGTGCAAGTTCCCGTCTGAGTTTGGCAGACACTGTCCCTGTAGTCATCTGCCACCCCTGCCTATTAGAATTTTTCTTCCCTCTCTTTTTAAAGTATTTCTGAGCAGAAGTATAAGATTGGTGATTGCTTTACTCTGCATAGTGTGCATAACATAGTGTACAAAGTAGGAATGTACCTTCTGGGTCAGTATAAGCTGATTCCCCGATATTCTATGACTCAAGGATGTGGTGTCTGTATCAAGTTATGGAAAGATACTAAGAGCACTAGCATAGCTTATAAGATTTGGGGGGACACATATATCCACTGATATTTATATGTAGCAGGAAATTTTCCCTGCAAGTTGAGAGGAGCTAAGGTGGGAGGAGTAAGGAGAAGAAGAAGAGAAGGAGGAGGAGGAGCCGAGGGGCAGAGTTGTAGGGGCCATGGATGACCATGCATGTACCGAGAGCAGTCTTGGGTAATGACTTATATCTAGGTTAGTTAATTGGTTAACACTTCTAATTGTGTTGGCATCTTGTTAATTGAGCATTATCAACCTTGGGTAATTTAACATTAGAGTCTCATTTCTACCGAATACTACAAGGATGGAGAGATAGTCTTGGCTCAGCCCAGCCCTGTGTAGACAGTATGGAAGATTGCAGATCCATCTCCCATGCTGGCATCTCATGGGTGCCAGGGCCAGTGTTTCTGGCTGGCCGCTTCCAGCTGTGAAGCGCTTAACTTCAGGCCATGGAGCATGGCAGCCTGAGCTAGGCGGAGCCGCAGCAACTTAGATGGTCAGCCTGCACAGCCCAATTTATTAAAAATTAACTATAACATCTATACAGTGTAATCTATATAGGTATAGGTATAAATCTAATTTCTATGGCCAACATATTGTTTTTGTGTGAAATAGTTGTGGTCCTATGCTTGATACATTCTCAGAATAATAGTAATTAATACCTAGCACTTAACTCTTGAAAGGAAGATTCTATTCTTTCTTACAGTTTCTACATGTACTTTCACCTCCAAGGAAATGGGAGACTTAGATTCCTTTGTTTATTTTCTGGCATTGGGGGAAAGTTTGACCTTTTATGTCCTTTATTTCTTTCTTATTTTTTCTATAAGTTCTTACTGTCATTTTTTAAAGAAACTGTCTCCTAAATTCTTGGAATATAGCTATATCTTCTGTAAACAGTTCAGTAAGCCAGAATAATTAACTTTAGTGAATTCCTCATACTTGCTCAGGATGACTACTATATAGGCAACCAGGGATAGCCAGGAGAACCAGATTTTTGTTTCAAGAAAACATTCCAGGTTGATCATAAATTTAGTAACAAAGTGAAACTAAAAATTACCATACAGCCAAATACATGAGGTACTGAAACATATGAGCTCCCTAGGATTGGAGCAGTACCCCACAATTTTGTTTCCAAAAGGACAGAATCATTACAGGCTTTGCCATAAGAAGCTCTATTCACAAAACACTCATGCACTGTTCCCAGGGGTTACAGCATGGCTTCTGATTATATATATATATATATATATAAAATATCATATATGTGTGTATGTGTATATATGTGTGTATATCTGTACATATATATGTATATATGAGTGTATATATGTATATATACACATGTATATATATATAAATATATAAGGAATCTTCTACAGTAGTAGAGTTTTATGTGAATTTTTTTTTAAAATGTAATTAGTGTTAGTTACTCCTCCCTCCATTTCTCCACTATCCTACCCTCCCATTCTCCACCACATTTAACTCTTAGGTTTTCAATGTTTATGGAAGTAAACAGAGAAAGAAATCTGAGAATAGTTTTTCAAGCAATAAAAAGAAAATTAGCTACACCATAAATATTGATAGAGAAAAAAAATGCTGTATATAATGAAATATATGATCTCAGGAATAAAAATAAACATAAACACAGGTTATTCAAGGAATTCCAGTATATTTTAGGAAGAAAGAATATTTTTAATAAATTAGAAAACTTAAAATTTTTGAGAGAATTTAAGGATGACTTGTAGGTAGAAAATAGTGTATATAAATGAGTAAGAATCTATAAGGCAAGCTTGAAAAGGATGAAATCGAGAAACTATTGACATAATTCCATCGAATGAATTCTACAGTGTGACTCTGAAAAGTATGTAGATGACTGGGAGATTGTCAGTAATATGAGCAGAAAAGATCCAGCGAGTACAATATAAGTTCAGGGAAGACAGAAGTCTAATGAGAACTGTTTGGCAAAAAGCCTAGTAGACAAGGGTCAGTGCCTTAGCATGGACCAAGTGACTTCAGCCACTGTTCATCCAGGTGCTTCAACACCATGAAAGAATGAGCAAAGTATTTTACCACTCATAACCTGTACTTTAAACACTATAGTAATTACTGATTCAACACCTTTCTCCCACCACAACTGCCAGTGACCGAAGTCACTTAATGGGTAATGGGGAAATTTTTACTAGACTTGTTTAGTAATACAAAAGTTCTACATACATTTTGTACAGTGGTGCACCGTATATTTAACTCTCTTTATCACACACACTTATAGACCCTGTTAATGGTCATTCACTCACATGAGAACATCCTGTCTTGAAAATGTCTGTATATGTTTGTAATCCTTTGTCTTTTATTTTTTTTAGGCTCATCGATAATTTGAGAGATAATGAATGAATACAAGAATATTGTTCTTCTAAAAGGATTAGAGGGCATTGAGGAATATCAGTTTAGGAAAATCAAGTCCTTACTAAGAAAAGAACTAAAACTAACTAAAGAAATGCAAAATGAATATGACTGGATTCAGCTGGCTGACCTTATGGAGGACAAGTTCCCCAAAGATGCTGGACTAGACAAACTGATAAAAGTGTGTGAGCTCATAGAAGAGCTTAAAGACCTCGCTCAAAATCTTAAAAAAGAGAAGGCAAAAGGTAACAGAGAGCATCGTGAGTGAGCCCCCACCCTTTCTCCACACTCCCCAAACTTGCTATCTTCTTGCATTGACCACAGACCTGTCACATGTGCATTGGGCACCTTGGGAACTCTAGGGGGTAAAACACTTGGAATATCTACAAGTTTGATATCCAAATTTCCTGATTTTGAGAAATCCTTCTTTACAAAGAAATTTAATGTACTTCTAGATAGTCGTCCTTTGTATTAGAGGCAAAGAAAGTAAAAAGCAACAGTTGAGATAGATTAGAACCTGGTAGAAAACTAGAACATAAGTAAAAATTGAAAAAGTCTTTTACATAAAATAAATTTAATACTCAATTAACAATCTTACCTCTTCATTAATATCTTTTCTGGTAAGAAGTGAACTAATATTTAAGTAGAAGCCTGCATGTTAGAGATGTTGAGTTAGATGTTAGTGAGGAAGTTTCTCTTTATAAAGTAAATGGGTTTAAAATATAATAGATATGTTGGTATACAACTCTGGACTTTAACAGTTAGCATAAGGATGCTCAGGTAGAGAGACCTGCAGAACACATCAAGTTGCACAGGAAAATTATACCCAATACATAAGAAATCCAAATCTAATATCACTACTTTGATACATCATATATCAACTCATACTTTCTTTCTTTTTCTTCCTATGTTTTTTTAATGATCTTCCTTAAAAGGTTACCTACTGTTATTATCATAAAAAAATTCAGGCTCTTAAAATCAGTCTGTAGTATAAGAAGGTTGGAAGATGGTTGGATTGAAATAAACAGAAGTTCCCAGGATAAATAGGCTATGTCTGCTATACCTCAGAAGAGAAAGGCTCCCCTAGGGCAGAGCCTGTACCTGACTTGGTACTCCGAGCTGCCCTCTGGCCAGGAAGAGGTCATGCAGCAGAAGAAGGTAAACACACAGATATAGGAAGAGGCCAAATATTTCTTGAAATCATTGTCTTTTTGTAAAATCATTAACGATCATGGAATGGAATATCAATTTTATTTTATTTTAGGAAAAGAAAAAATAAGTAATTCTGAATGAATTTCAGCAGTCATAACCATTTCCCTGGGTTTGTATGTGTTTTCTTTACCCCTACAGTTCAAAAGAAAAAGAAAGGAAAAAGCAAAATGGCAGTAAAAAAGAGAAAGCAAGATGAACTCAGTACTTCTGAATCAATTTTCATCAGTAATGAATCAAACAAGAATAAACCCTCTTCAAAGGTAAGGTGGCTAATCTCCCACCAAGAAGTTTCTTCTCATGTTCTTCTCCTTGTTAATTCTTTAGGAAGATTTAGCACTCTATCTAGTCTGAGGCCCTAGTGAGAACAGAATTCTAAGTCAATACTCTTATAGTGACATATCACTCATGTGGTTTCAGATTTTCTGTGTGGTCTAACTTGTGTCGTATAAGCCTCAATGATGCAGGCATAAATGCACTACACAGCTTTTCCAAGACACTTATTGAAAAGCATCTGATTTGGTATGTGGCTTCTGAAATGATGAAACCTAAATATGGACTTTGTGATTCTACACCTGATGCTCTTCTGTCACCAGGGGGATGAATATCATTAATGTAATGTTTCTGTTACTCTATGAAGCAATCCTATATCTCTTGATTAGGTTTTCTATTTTTGTGAAGAGACACCATGAGTAGCTCAACTCTTATAAGATAACACATTTCATTGGGGCTAATTTACATTCAGAGGTTTAGTCCATTACTGTCATGGTGGGAAGCATGGCAAAGTGCAGGCATAGTGCTGGAAAGGAGTTTAGAGTTCTATATATCCCCAGGCAGCAGGAACAATGAGTAACACTGGAATTGGCTTGAGCATCTGAAACCTCAACAATCCCCCGCTCCCTGCCCCATAACACACTTCCATAAAAGCACAACAATTCAACCAGACCACACTTGCTAAGAGTGCCATTCCCTGTTCAACAACCATTCAAATCTATGAGTTTATGGTAGCCATTCTTTTTTTTTTTCAATTTTTTATTTATTTATTTTTTATGTGAAAATCTTTATTGGATATTTTATTTACATTTCAGATGCCATCCCCTTTCCCTATTTCCCCTCCCTAGTAAACCCCTATCCCATCCCCACTTCTTCTTTTCACTTTTATACTACTTTTTAAATGTTAATCAAAAGCTTTATAAGTTTAGTAATGCTTAATATCAATCAGAAGTGTAACCCAATACCCAACCTAGATATATCAACTATCTTTGACTGGCGGGGACATGTATACATCCACCTCCATGCCCCCCCTTGTCACCTAGCTCCTCCTCTCCTTCTCCTCCTCTTCATACTCCTCCCACCTTAGCTCCTCCTACATATCACCCTTCCTGTTAAAATAAAACTTTTCTCTTAGAATACAATTAAAGCATAACTATACCAATTTGTGTCAGTAAGATACAAGATAGACCCAATACCCAGTCCATCATTTTGTTGACTAAACAGAACCTCTGTCGTCCCTTCTAACTAAAAGACTTAATTCTGAACCTGGCTTTTTTTCTTGGCTGTAGAATGAATGTCAGCTGAAAACCATCCTCTCAAACCTTTTCTCTCAAAGTAAATGGCCAGGATTGGCTATGAGACTATAAGTCTTCAACCCGTCAGAAATCCAGAATTACTTTGTTAACTGAAATTATGGGAAACACAAAGCATAGCTTCTAAAACTTAGCCAATTTATAGAGACCGCTGAGCACCTGGACAGCCCATATACTACAAAATGTTGGAGCATTCAATCTTCAGCCTTCTGGCCCAGGATCATCTGATAGACATAGTGATGCAGAATTATTTAGGGCTGATTACTCTGTCTTAGCAGATATAATCAGTCGACTATTCTGCAAGTGTGTCCTTTTCTGGAAAGTAATTTGTCTGTAGATGAAAAGAGGCAATTCTTGCCTAGTGACTGTCTTACCACAACTGGAGTAACTCCAAATATGCTCAATTTCTTCTCAGAATCCAAGACAAGAAGCTATCAGGAGCACACCGGTCTTTAATCAAAATTGACATTAATACAGAAATGTTTGTAACGTCAATTCTGTGGATTTTGACGTTTTGATAACCAGCTATCCATGTAAGGCAATCTGGACTATTTGTTAACTCCTCTCAGCTAAATAAAATATAGAAACACCCTAATAATAAACTTAGAGCCATGAATTTGCTATAGGCCCTTAACTCACAGGCTAACTATCTCAAATCAGTTTAAAAAGTTAAAGAAGGACTGGGTCTAAGCCTTGTATTCCTAAATGTGTTATATAGGCACAATGCCTATGAGAGTAACAATATTAATTTCACTTTTATACCAATAAGAAGCTCATACCAATGAAAACCTTAAATTTGAAATCAAAGTAAAATCTGTACCATTTAAGAAATTATAACTTCATCTTAATAACAATTATACATATTTCCACCAATAGGTTATGGCTATGCAATAAATCCCAGCTAATCCTCCCTGTTCCAACAAAATCACTACATTTCCATAGAAAGACAGACCAATATTAACTACCTCAGTCCCCAAGCCCAGATAATAGGGGTGCCAACTCTTCATTAACTTCTTCAAGCTGATTATGGGCATTGAGATATTAGAAGAGGGGCAGGGAGAAGAGTTAATTGATAAGCCTCTGACGTCTGTGTCTTCACTGCATCCCACTGCAATTCCAGGACATGAGAGGTTCGGACAGGTCTGCTCAGCTCACTTGATGAGTAGATACACCAAGGTTGTGTATTCTGCAATATACAATTCTCAAAACAAATTTTAGTATCAAGATAATTTTTTATGTGAATTCTGGAATCTAGTCTTCTGGCAGCCTGCCTCTGTCATGTCTAATCCATATAGTTCTGAAAGTTTCTATGAGAGTGTACTACCACTATCCTCCCATTTTCAATGCTCTTAAATTCCCCAACACTAGGGAATCCAAACTTTCAGGCACCAAGGACCTGTACTTCCAGTGATGCCTAACCCCTTACCCCATCCCCACTCCTCCAATTACTATTGGGTGGAGGGTGTGCTCCCATCATCCTCTCATTCCCACATCCCTCCCTGCTCTTGAAATTCCCCAACATTAGGGAATCCAAACTTTCAGGTACCTAGGCTGTCCATTACCACTGATGCCTGGCAAGGCCACCCTCAACTACCTATACAGGTGGAGCCATGAGTCCCTCCCTTTGTGTTCTCGGGCTGGAGATTTTAGAATGGCTACTCCAGCTTGGTTTTTAGGGCCATTTGCTTGAAAAAATTGTTTTCCAGATTTTTACTCTAAGGTAGAGTCTGTCTTTGTCAGTGAGGCAGGTTTCCTGTATGCAGCAAAATTCTGGGCCCTGTTTATCTAGTTCATTAGCCTATGTCTTTTAATTGGGGGATTGAGTCCATTGACATTAGCAGATGTTAAGGAATAGTGATTGTTGCTTCTTGTTATTTTTGTTATTAGAGGTGAAATTATCTTTGTGTGGCTATCTTCTTTTGGATTTGTTGGAAAAGGATTACTTTCTTGATCTTTCTAGGGTATAATTTCCCTCCTTGTATTGGAGCTTTCCTGCTATTATCCTTTGTAATGCTGGGTTTGTGAAAAGATATTGTGTAAATTTGGTTTTGTCATAGAATATCTTGGTTTCTCCATCTTTGGTAATTGAGAGTTTTGCTGGGTATAGTAGCCTGGCCTGGCATTTATGTTCTCTTAGGATCTGTATGACATCTGTCCAGCATCTTCTAGCTTTTATAGTATCTGGTGAGAAGTCTGGTGTAATTCTGATAGGTCTGCCTTTATATGTTACTTGGCCTTTTTCCCTTATTGCATTTAGTATTCTTTGTTTTGTGCACTTAGTGTTTTAATTATTATGTGACGGGAGGTATTTTTTTTCTGATCTAGCCTATTTGGCGATCTATAGGTTTCTTTTATGTTTATGGGCATCTCGTTCGTTAGGGAAGTTTTCTTCTATAATTTTGTTGAAGATATTTATTGGCCCTTTAATTTGGGAATCTTCACTATCATCTGTACCTATTATCCTTAGGCTTGGTCTCCTCATTGTGTCCTGGATTTCCTGGAAATTTTGTGTTAAGAACATTTTGCATTTTGCATTTTCTTTGACAGTTGTGTCAATATTTTCTATGGTATCTTCTGCACCTGAGATTCTCTCTTCTATCTCTTGTATTGTGTTGGTGATGCTTGAGTCTGTGACTCCTGATTCCTTTCCTGGGTTTTCTATCTCCAAGGTAGTCTCCGTTTGTGATTTCTTTATTGTTTCTACTTCCATTTTTATGTCCTGGATGGTTTTGTTCAATTCCTTCACTTGTTTGTTTGTGTTCTCTTGTAATTCTTTAAGGAATTTTTGTGTTTCCTCTTTAAGGGCTTTTACCTGTCTACCTGTGTTCCCCTCAAATTCTTTGAGAGTGTTATTTATGTTTTTCTTAAAATCCTTTTATCATCATCATTAGAAGAGATTTTAAAGCTGAATCTTGCTTTCCAAGTACTATGGGGAATTCAGGACTATCTTGTGTGGGAGAACTAGGTTCCACTGATGCCAAATACCATGGGTTGCTGATGCTTACGTTCTTGCGCTTGCCTTTTGCCATCTGGATCTCCTTAGTGCTACCTGCCCTGTCTCTGAATGGAGCCTGTCTTTCCTATTATCTTGGTTTTATCAGAACTGTGTGGGACTGGTGTTACTACTGGGCTAAAAGCTGGGGCCTAAAATCAGTTCAGTGCTCCTGGCCAGGAGTGTCTTCCTGGGTCCTAGTGTGTCCCAGTTACTCCCTGTTTGGAGCCGGCATTGCTGTCTGTTTACATAAGATAATGCTAGGGTTAGAGCACCTGGGAGCCCTGCTTCCTCTGGGTTCTTAGAGATTGGGGGCAGAGGTGCAGCCCGGGATCTGATCCATGGGAGCCATTCTTATTCAAACCACTACACAGTACAATTCATCTGTTAAGATTGAGGTGTGCACACAGTGAAACAAATATAATTAGAGATCAGTCATAAAAGCAAAGATTCTTAAGGTCTTGAAAATATTGTGCTTCATTTAATTTTAAAGACATTTCTAAGGGCTGAATCTAAAACTATAGAAAAGCATAACTTACTGTGTACAAGGCTCAGGATTCAATTTCTAACACATGAAAATCTAGAGAGAAAGGCAATGTTGTTCTTTCAGAAAAAGAGAAAGCAAATCACAGAAGCTGAAGGTGGAAAGAAAAAGAAGCTTACTCAGGAACAGACTCAGCTTCCAGGACCTTCAGGAACCAATATAAAAAA
>JADRCG010004836.1:846-16941 GCA_019844195.1 Rhabdomys dilectus
ACATACACATACACATACACATACACATACACATACACATACACATATACACACACATGGCTGTATCACAGTCCCAATGCAATGTATTATATTCTTTGGAACCTAAAGATATGTGGCATACAAAGTCCTAAAAACAGGCACAATATCAATTCATATAACATTTGAAAATAATGAAACTTTAAAAGAAGTTGAAATACTGAATTTTAAAAATATTTTTTGAGATTTAAATAAATTTACACTTCTATTCTCAATTTTCTCATATCAAACCTGCAATACATAACCTGATCCCCTCCCTCTAGTTCGTGGCCTCCATTTCTCCCTAATTAATCTATGCTTAAATACATGTATATCTATATAAAACAAATCACTAATTATAACCTTCTCAGTCCAAAGAATGTTACTTGCATATATGTTTTCAGGGCCAACTCTTTGGCATTAAAAAACTAATTGCTGTGCATTTCCCTGATGAAGACTGCACATATTGTTTTAATGAACTTTTCTAATCTGGTATCATCATGATCCAATCTAGAGCAAAAGATCACCTGATTAAAAATCCCAGAACTAGATGTGAGGAACCTTCTTGAAGTTGTTCAACAGTGATGTTCAAAAGAATTCCAAAACATACATTGGTTATTGCTGATTTCCCTTATTTCCACAACAGTTTGAAGGCAAAAACCTACTGGCGAAAGTACCATGTACTTCAGAGACACACAATACACCTGAGCTTCAACTGACACAAGTGTGCCATCTTCAAGTACCCCACCTAATGGGACCAGATGGCATCAGGAAAACTTCTAAAAAGGCAAGACAGCCAACAGTCCTGACCCGATTATATGTATGAACCACATTACTTGTTATCACGGCATTATACCCCATAAGGATGCAGCAACAGAACACATATCTTTGTCCACATCAACGTTTCTAAAACAATTTAAATTTACCTCATTAATTAATCAGCAATAATAAAACTATACATATTGTATGACAATTTACAAACACTAATTTAAAAAAACAACCTAATAAATTCCAAAATCAACTGTAAATATTTGGGGTAATACATACAGATAACTATATTCTTAACACTCTCATCATGTAAAATTCTCTTGCCAACAAATGGAGTCAATTACAAAAAAAGTCACAATCAATCAAACTGCACAGTGGTCAGATCCAAGTACCAATTGTAGATATATCTACAAAACATTCTAAAACTATAGACTCAGGAGAATTTATGGAAGAGGTAGAAGTGGATTGAAAGTGACAAGAGAGCAAGAAGTTTTCTGTGATTTAACACTTTGGTAATATTGGAAACTTCACCCATAAAGACTCATCACCATGACCACTTAAATGTGAACTGAATTGAGGTGACATTATCAGATATATTAAAATGGGGGGAGACAGACCATGAGGACTCATTTTTACCCAAAGCACTATTGGTAACTTTAAAAATCTGGGAGAGGAAAGCTGGGAAGCTGAACAAGCTTTATCTATTGTTTGTAACTAAAATAAAAATATTTAATATTTTCTTTGGTAGAATTTAATATTTACATTTAGGCAGAGCATGATCGACAAAAAACATGAAGTTCATCATTCGTATTTTTTTTTTATCATTTTCAAATCATCTTGCTTGTGGTAGTTTTGAAGACTGCATGCTGTACAATGAAACACATTAGAGGATTTGAACAGATTAATTGGAAGAACACAAAAGTGCTTTATATTCTATCAAAATTGATGTTAGATTATGCATTATACCAAAGGTGATGCATTAATTACCTTTCCATTATTTTTAAAAGACCTTTGACCAAAACTGAAAGTTTAGAAGTAACTAACTTACATTACCTACAGCTTATAGTCTAAAATAAAGGGAAGTTATAGAAAAAAATTCAAGGCAGGACTGTGGATGCAAAAAGTGAAACAGACCATGATGATGCTTACTATCCTGTTCAATATAAGTAATTTAGTTTAATTGTTAATATTACCTAGAACTTACTGTCCATGCTGGCTCACCCACCAGTATCTAGATTTTCTTACAAAAAGTAGTAATTATAAATATACACTGACAGATGTGCCTATTTCCCAGTATTATAGAACCATTTCTTTCTTGACATTCCCTTTTCAAAAATGACTTTAGTTTGTGCTAAGTTACAAAACAAAATTAACCCATGAAAAGATAAAGTTTTTAAAGTATAAGCTTGGAAGATTGTAAATTGATACAGCATTTAAACAGAATTATGTGAGTCACAAAGTTCTTAACATGTTTTGAGGAGATTTAATTTATGTCTTCAAACACTTGAAGAATGACTAATAATGTCCGCCAGACAAAAAACCATCCTGGTTCTCAGGAAATATGAACATAGATATATAAGTTAGCTTTTTGTGAAATTACAGTCTAAATTGCCATAGCATAACAAATATACATGAAATATATATGTTATATTACCTTGGAGATGAAAATAATTGTCATAAATATACATGATAAAGAAGACACTATTGATGTATTGCTTGATACTAAATAAGAAATGTAATATTAAGGAGGGCAAAATCTTCTAATTTGTAGCCCCTTTTTCATTGTCATCAATTGTTCGAAGAAAAATTGGTTAAAATTTGCCAGTGTCATAATTGCAGGATATATGACAAATGAAAGAAATGTATAGCTGTCATGCTGATACCACATTGATTTTTTTTCCAGATGTGGATCACTGTGTAAAGTGTGCAGATGATCAGTATGCCAATACAGAAAAAACCTACTGCCTCCCAAAAACAGTGACGTACTTGGCTTATGAAGATCCCTTGGGAATGACACTGGCATGCATGACCCTGTGCTTTTCTACTATCACCACACTTGTATTTGTGATTTTTGTGAAATACAGAAAGACTCCTGTTGTGAAGGCCAATAACAGTACTCTCAGCTACATACTACTCATCTCCCTCACCTTCTGTTTTCTTTGCTCCTTTCTCTTCATTGGTCAGCCCAACACAGCCACCTGCATTCTGCAGCAGACCACATTTGGTGTTGCTTTTACAGTGGCTGTATCTACTATCTTGGCCAAAACCATTACAGTAATCCTGGCCTTCAAGATCACAACTCCTGGAAGAAGAATGAGAGGATTTCTTACATCAGGGTCACCCAAATTTATCATTCCCATCTGTACACTTATACAAATTATCTTTTGTGGAATCTGGCTGGGAACTTTTCCTCCTTTTGTGGATGAAGATGCACATTCTGAACATGGTCAGATTATACTTCTATGCAACAAGGGCTCAGCCACAGCTTTCTATTGCAACCTAGGATACCTTGCAGCTCTGTCCATAGGGAGCTTCACAGTAGCATTTTTGGCCAGGAACCTGCCAGACACGTTCAATGAAGCCAAGTTCCTGACATTCAGTATGTTGGTGTTCTGCAGTGTATGGATTGCATTTCTCCCTGTTTACCACAGTACTAAGGGGAATGTTATGGTGGCTGTGGAAGTCTTCTCCATTTTGGCCTCCAGTGCAGGGATATTAGGCTGTATTTTTATCCCCAAGTGCTATATTATTTTCATGAAACCTAAAAAGAACTCATTGAAAGTCATGAGACATAGGTTTCAGTGGAAATAATTTATACTTAAAATATCTCAAGTTATGTTTTTAGGGATTTGAGGAGTGTCAACAGACATTCTCAGGTTAAACTGCTGCAAAACAAAATATACCCAACAAGGCCGGATGATTAGTTACATATTCAGTGTGTATGTAACATTGTTCTATGACCAATATTAATTATCTTCACCTGTCTTAACCTTCTAATCAGCAAACTATAACTGATATCTGTAGTTGACTTCCAAATAAATATTTTACAATATACAAAATTAATTATCTTCTATAAAAACAAACTTCAAGCTAATATAGAATAACATTATGTAATAACTATTCCATAGAATTCCCAGGTTCACTATAGATTGACCAATTTTTCATTAAATATAATTTTGAAAGTTTCTTTATGATGTTTTATGGGTTTTGAGCTAAAAATCTTCTCTTTCTATTCCTATTATTAGGAGGTTTGATCTTTTCATAGTGTCCCAATTTTCCTTGAGGTTTTGTGTTAGAAAATTTGTATACTTTTCATTGTCTTTGACTTATATATCAATTTCTTCTACTAATTCTTCTTCATTGGAGATTCTCTCTTTCATCTCTTGTATTCTGTTGGTCACTCTTGCATTTCTGGATCATGTTGTTCCTCCTACATTTATCATTTATATGATTTCCTACATTTCTGTTTCCTTTATTACCATTTTCAGTATGAAAAAATATCTTCAACAAAATCATAAAAGAACATTTCTCTAACCTAAAGAAGATGTCAATGAATAAATACAAAGGATATAGAATATCAAAAAGATTGAACCGGAAAAGAAAATTCTTCTATCACATAATAATCAAAACAGAAAATGTACACAATAAAGATAGAATTTTAAAAGCTGGAAGGAAAATAGATTAAGTAACATATAAAGATGACTTCTAAGAATTATATCTGACTTCTCAACACAGACTCTAAAAGTAAGAAGGGCCTAGAAAGGTTTTACATTTTTGTTGTTGTTTTTTTCAAACCCTGAGAGATCACAGATGTCAGCTCAGACTACTATACCCTGCAAAATGGTCAATCACTATAGATTAGAAACCATAATATTCTATTACAAAACCAAATATAAACAGCACCTTTCTAGTAATTCAGCATTACAGAAGAGGATATAAGTAAAAGACCAACACAAGTAGGGTAACTACTCACAAGAACAACAAAAATTGATAAATTCTAATGAATGGAATTATATGTGCATGTGCATATGTGCATGCACACTCACACAAGCACACACACAGAATAACACTACCAATATCAAGATAACTGGATTTAACAACAGATAGTCATTAATATGTCACAACATCAAGGGACTCAATTCACCAGTAAAATGATGCAGGCTAACAGACTAGATTCATGAATAGAATCCATAATTCTGCTGTATATAAGAAACACACTTGAGCAACAAAGATAGATACTACCTCATTATGTCATAAAACCTTCTCAAAATGACTACTACAAAGGTAGCCTCAACAGATTCATATATATTGAAATAACACTTTGTACCTTATTAGATCACCATGGATTAAAGGCACACATTAACAACAAAAGAATAAACAAAAATCTTACAATCCTGTAGAAACTAGGCAACTTTATTCTCAAATATCACTTGATTAAACAAGAAATAAAGAAATAAATGCTTTATAGAATACATTGTACATAAAGTAACAACATACTCATACTTATGGGACACAATGAAACCAGCTCTAAGAGTACTTTGCACTAAGTGCCTTCATTTTAAAATGGAGGTATTTCAGACTCAAAATGAAGGAACAACATATTCAAACTTAGCAACTTAACAAAATATTTAAAAGCTCTAGAAAAAAAATAAACAAAATGAAGAGGATTACAGAGCAAGAAATAATCAAACTCAGGCCTAAAATCACTCAATTAGAAACAAAGAAAACAATACAAAAAAACAAGAAAACCAAGAGCTGTTCCTTTTAAAAACTCAACAAAATAAGCAAACTCTTGTCTAATAAAAAGTAATTAAAAAGACACAGAGACAATATTCAAATTAAGAAAGTAAGATATGAAAAAAGAGATAAAAATAGACAATCAGGACATTCAAAAAATCATTTAGGTCTACCTTCAAAAGCCTGCCCAAAGAACAAGTCTACATGCCCCTTTGCCTTATAAAGCTTTTATTTTCACTACCCCTGGTGGGTTGTGGGCTAGAAGGAAGAGTAAAGCATTTAAGTACCCTTAAGAAAGTAAGTTTTGGAAAATATAAGCCTGCAGGTCATGCAGAATGTGGCTTAGGTATCGTGCATAACTCTATTTCTATTGTGTTAGCAGAAAAGGTATGTTTGGGGGTTAACAACATTATTAAAGGAGGTTTTTTAAAAAGCTGTTGTCATTGTATGGTCTCCTGCCTTGATAAGAGGGAATTTTGGGGGTGAGGAAGTTGCTTCATAGTTTTCATAGACTATTTTGAAAAACTCTAGGAGGAAAGCTGACAATTCTTTTTTGTTAGAGAAGATTGCAGAATTTGATATGCACATAAAGAGTTTGCAAATAGAGTTAGAAGTGCTTGAAAATAAAAAAAGCCAGTAAAAGAAAAACCAGAGGGTTCAGGCTTAGTGTCTGAAAACATGAATTTACACTATAAAACCAATAAGTAAATCAATCTGAAAGAAAACTGCTGCCCTATCCTGCTCCAAGCACTTTCACTGCCAGGTGCTCAGTGCACATCAATGAGACAAGGGGCTGGGAAGAGCATGAGTTGGTACAGACTCAATGAGTTCTTTCAAGTACATGACCATAGGATTTGCTTGGGTCTACACAGGCAACTTCAGCTTTCTCAGTCTTTGTGCATCATTTGCCTGCTAATGATGGTGGCCAAGCTTTTATCATGAACAGAACTGACATCTTGTAGAAATACTAGATCTCAAACATTTTAAAGAGGCTGTTGTAGTTTATGCTTTGCATTTTTTACTTGTTAAAGAAATGTTTAAAAACTGGACTATGAAGAACAAGGTTATGCCCCCATGATTAGAAGAAATAGGTGTCAGCAGTTACTAGAAAGTTGTGCAGCAATTACAATGGTTATGGGGGTGGAAGCATAAAGCCATGAAAAAAAACTCTAATTTAGTGAAGGGAATAAGTGATATTAAACACAGCTTCTTGGTGAAGGGCATTAGGATGACTTACAAGAACAAATTGGATTTTATGATTGCATTATTCAACAATGTGATGTTGCAGATTTAAGACTTTTAGATATTATTGAGAAGCCTGGAGGGAAAATCTACCTCACTTACTAAGATAATATAGGATTCTGAAAAGCCTTTACAGATTCCTTCAGAGGTTTGTTTCAGGTGTAAATAGAGACATAACAGATGCTACCACTAGACAGTCATTGATAGAAATATTGTCGTTAGAAAATTCAAATATCAAATGTAAAAGAGGAACCAAACCATTGAAAACATGAGGAGGCCTGATACATAAACAGATAAAAGAAAAATGGTACTAGTTGTAAGAAGCATAATATCATAGCAAACTATAGCTAAAAATTTCAGGAATCAAATGCCAAATGCTTTAATTGCGGAAAGTTTCCAAAGAAATTACTAAGGTAGGAGATCCAGAGCTCAAAATAACAGTCACATTGACTCTAGAGAATATGGTATATATAGAAGAGAACAGCCAGATTCTGGTTACTATGACACATAAATGCTTTTAGGGTATTGTAGCCATAGTGGAAAGAACAAATATTGGCCTAAGAATTGTATGTACAAGGGAGACATACAAAGTAACTAACCTCTTGCCATTGGAAAATGAACTGAGAGGTCTGTGAGCTGAAGATTTAATAGCAAACAATATAAGCCACCTTCCATTGGTCAGCCAGGTGTTACCAAGTAAGAAAGAAAATTAAAACTTTTTCTGATCTTATACATGCTACAAAAGGAAATGCAGCATTGGAACTGGTCACAAATACCCTCTTACATTATCCCCTAAAATTGTTACAAGTTAACCACTGATGACTGTGGTCCCTTACCCTCAGGGACAGTGGGATTAATCTTGGAAAAAGTGGATCAGCCTCTCAAAAATTTATTGTGCATCCAGGTATAGTAGATGATACAGAAATAAATAAATAAATAAATAAATAAATAAATAAATATTGTGGCATATGAAAAAATAGATGCAAATTGATGCAGGAGATAGAATTACTCAAATGCTGTTGTTTCCTTACATCATTGCAAGGCTGCTCAAGTAGAGAGGGCAAAAATTTGGGGGAGTAAGGGAAAATTTGTGTTCTGGCAAACTGGAGTTAATAATTAGACTAAAATTAATGGTACAAATGAAGGGTGTTGACATAGAAGACATAGTGGATACAGGAGTTGATGTTAGTATTGTTTCCAAAAAGTATTAAAATCCAAGTTAATAACTTCAGAAATTTTACATAGAATTTATAGGAATATAAGTTACATTGAGATTAAATTATCATAATTAAGGCAAATTGTAATTGGTTACTTATATGGAACCAGAATAACAAAAAGTGAAGTTGAGATCATCTGTCTAACATATATGTAAACTTATGGGGAAAGAATATTTTACAACAATGGGGTACTATTATTTAAATAGCTGAAATTCCAAGTAAAACAAATGAGAAATTAGGGGTGCTATAAGATTCTGGAGTATGTACTGATACTGTGTTTATTGTCCCAAGCTGTGCCTATTGTCTAAACATAGGACATCACAAGGTTTGAGTTTCTAAATACATAAAAGGAGCCACTGCTAACATACCAACAGATTTTCTCCTAAAATGGCTATCAAAAAGGACTGTATGGCAAGTGCAGTGGTCCACAATAAAGGAAAAATTGTAGCCACTTGAACAACTAGTACACTAGTAGCTGGAGTTTCATCAAATACAAAAGACTACCAGCCCATTGTATTCTCTTATACTTGGAGTAAAAAAATAAATCAGGAAAATGTAGAATAAAAAAAAAAGATTTAAGAGCAGTTAGTAAGGTAATTCAAACAATTGAGAAGATTGCTTTTTCACATTAGTCTTACATGAGAAAGATAGGAAAACCTTTGCTTTCTCAGTACATAATATTAACAACAGTAATCCAATGAAAAGATACCATTGGAATGTACTTTATGTCAATATTTTTAGTAACAAAATTTGTAAGTTATTCCCTCAGTCTATCATTTATCATTCTATGGATGACGTTTAATTGGCTGATTCTGACAAACTTGTTTTAATCAATATGTTTAAAGTGACACAAAGTATTTGGCTATGCCAGTGTTTACAGATTGCTCCAGAAATTTTTTTTAAAGGAGATTCACTTAGTTATTTGGGTTGTAATATCAGTCAGCAAAGAATTAGTCAATAAAACAAATATATCCATAAGGACTAATTGCAAACTTTTCATTAATTTTAAACATTAATGGGAGATATTAATTGACTGAGGTCTAGATTTGGATTAAGTAAGGTAAAGGAATTTGTTTCAAATTTTACAAGGAGATTCAAATTTATACAGTCCAAGATGCCTAAATGTTTAAACAGAAAAGAGTTAAGTCTTGTAGAACACAGACTGTCAGAGGCATATGTAGCTAGAATAGAGCCTAAACTTAATTGTATTCTGGTCATGTTACCATTTCCACTTTCTACTACTAGGCTCATTATGCAAAGGAAAAATAGTATTATTTATTTCATTTTGTTAGCTCATATGCAAAGTAAAAATTGAAGGCCTACGAGAAGAAATTCTGGATTTATTATAAAACATAGAATAACATTATCTCAATTCTTAGGAATAGATTATGCAAAAATTTTAGTACCCCTGATGAATGGTGAGATTTTTATGAGTGAGCAATAAAGATTGGTAATGAACTATAGTAACTACTTGTGTGAAATCAATAACAAATCCCTGAACAGCTAACATATGCAATTAATAAAAAGAATAATTTGCAAATTTATTTGGAATAACAAAAGACCCAGGATAGTGAAAACCATTCTCAACAGTAAAAGAACTTCTGGGGGAATCACTATCCCTGACCTCAAACTGTACTACAGAGCAGCAGTGATAAAAACTGCATGGTATTGGTACACAGACAGGCAGGAAGATCAATGGAATAGAATTGAAGATCAATAAATGAAGCCACACACCTATGGTCACTTGATCTTTGACAAAGGAGCTAAAACCATCCAGTGGAAAAAGGTCAGCATTTTCAAAAAATGGTGCTGGTTCAACTGGAGGTCAGCATGTAGAAGAATGCAAATTAATCCATTCTTATCCCCTTGTACAAAGCTCAATTCCAAGTGGATAAAGGACCTTCACATAAAACCAGATACACTGAAACTAATAAAAGAGAAGGTGGAGAAGATCCTTGAATACTTAGGCACAGGGGAAAAGTTCCTGAACAGAACACCAATGGCTTATGCTCTAAGATCAAGAATTGACAAATGAGACCTCATAAAACTGCAAAGCTTCTGAGAGGCAAAAGACACTGTCAATAAGACAAAACAGCAACCAACAGATTGGGAAAAGATCATTACCAATCCTACATCTCATAGAGGGCTAATATCCAATATATACAAAGAACTCAAGAAATTAGACTCCAGAAAACCAATTAACCCTATTAAAAATGGGGTACAAAGCTAAACAAAGAATTCTCAACTGAGGAAATTTGAAGGGCCAAGAAGCACCTTAAAAAATGTTCAACATCCTTAGTCATTAGGGAAATGCAAATCAAAACAACCCTGAGATACCACCTCACACCAGTCAGAATGGCTAAGATAAAAAATTTAAGTGATGGTAGATGCTGGCGAGGATGTGGAGAAAGAGGAACACTTCTCCATTGTTAGTGGAAATGCAAGCTGGTACAACCATGCTGGAAATCAGTCTGGCGGTTCCTCAGAAAACTGGACATATCATTACCTGAGGACCCAGCTATATCACTCCTAGGCATAAACCCAGAAAATGCTCCAACATATGACAAGGACATATGCTCCACTATGTTCGTAGCAGCCTTATTTATAATAGCCAGAAGCTGGAAAGAACCCAGATATCCTTCAACAGAGGAATGGATACAAAAAATGTGGTACATTTACACAATGGAGTACTACTCAGCTATTAAAAATAATGAATTTGATAAATTCTTAGGTAAATGGTTGGAACTGAAAATATCATCCTGAGTGAGATAACCCAATCACAAAAGAACACACATGGTATTTACTCACTGATAAGTGGATGTTAGCCCAAAAGCTTGAAATAGCCATGATTCAACTAACTGACCACATGAAGCTCATGAAGAAGGAAGACCAAGTGTGGATGCCTCGGTCCTTCTTGGAAAGAGTGACAGAATGCTCAAGAGAGCAAATAAGGTGACAAAGTGTGGGACAGAAAGTCAAGGAGGGGCCATCGGGAGACCACTCTAACTTGATATCCATCCCATGTGCAGTCACCAAAGATAGACGCCAATATGGATGTCAGGAAGTGCATGCTGAAAGGAGCCTGACACACCTGTCTCCTCGAAGGTCTGCCAGAGTCTGACATATCCAGAGGCAGATGCTCGCAGCTACCCATTGATCTGATCAAGGGTTCCCAATGAAGAAGTTAGAGGACTGATGGAGCTGAAAGAGTTGGTGGCCCCAAGAGGAAAGCAACAGTGCCAGCCAACAAGAGCTCCCCAGGGTCTAAACCACCAGCCTGCGAGCACAAAGGGAGGCACCCATGACTTCAGCTGTATACTTAGGGGAGGATGGCCTTATCGGGCATGGATGGAAGAGGAGATCCCTGGTCCCATAATGGCTGAACACAGAGCGAGGAAGAATTAGAGGGTGGGGAGGGGGTAGTTGGGGGGTAGGTGGGGGCACACCCTTGTGGTGGCAGAAGGAGGAATGGAATAGGGGGTTCCTGGTGGTGGGGGGAGCAGGGTGAGGGAATAAAATCTGAAATGTATTTTATAAAATAAATTCAGAATTGTATGCAATCATTGTGGAAATATTAGATTATCTTGAATCTCTTAACATAACTACTGATTCTTCTTATGCAGCAAGAATTGTTTTGCATATACATACTCCTGAATTTGTACATGATCATTTAGAATTAACCTTGTTGTATATACAATTGCAACAAGCCATGAGAAGTAGAAACTGTCCATTATTCACTAATCATATTCAGTCTCATACAGGTTTTCCCAGTCCATTAGCTTGAGGAAAGGAATGAATTAGAATCCTCAAATTTTTATAGGAAACATATTAACAGGAAAGGATTAAAGAAGAAAATCATGACTTGGAAGCAGACCACAGAAATCATAATAAAAAGTCTTTTCTTTATTACCTGCTTGTAGTAGGTAGCCCTAGGTGTACCAAGATAAATGACATCTGGGTAATAGATATTTTTCATTTTTCAGAATTTGGGGAAAAAAAGTTATATAAACAAACCATTGACACATACTTAGGGTTTAAGTGGGAACTTCTTAAGTTCCAAAAAAATAGTGATTGTGTAATTGCACATTTAGTGGAAATAATGGCACGTATAAGGTCACATGCTCTAACTTAAACTGATAATACTCCTGCTTATGTATCTACTAAGATTAAGCAATACTTTCCACATTAAAATATAAAGCATGTTACCGGTATTCCAAACAATCCCACAGCACAACCAATTATAGAAGGAGCCAATTGTACTTTAAAGGATGTGTTAATTGAACAGAAAGGGAGAGTAAAAACACAAAAAGACAAACTCAATAATCTTTGTTAATGCTAAGTTTCTTTTTTATTGGATATTTTATTTATTTACATTTCAGATGTCATCCCCTTTAACCATTTTCTCTCACTAGAAACACCAATCCCATCTAGCTTCTTTTTTTTTTTTTGGCTTTTAAATCATTTGAATTACATGCAAGTATTAAGGTCAGTTCTAGGTTGAGGAACTAGCAATATAATTGATGCAAATAGTCAAGGAACAAGCAAGACAATAAACACAAATAGTCAAGAACAAGCAAGGCAATAAATAAAATTCTGTGAACACTCCCATAATCACTATTTCAAAGGGCTCTATCAATCCAACTTTGTTTTATTGCCCTGAGTATCACAGAACCTTGCTATTCTGAAAAAAGCTTGCAAGTACTGAAAAAAGTGAGTCAGGCTTTAAGCAGAAACAAGAGAATAGTGGGCTTGATTATTGCTTGTATAACAGCTTTCATTACATTAATTGCAAGCACCACTGCTTCTGCAATTTCTTTGACACAAGAAGTTAATACAGCTACTTTTGTTAATTATTTAGGGAAAATGAAACTAATGTGTTGAATATATAAGAGGATTTAGATAAGTGTTTGGAACAATGGATTAATGCTCTTTATCCTATTAAAATTATTGGAAGGAGGTTCAGAGTTTAAGAGTAAGCAGCCATCTCAAATGTTATACCAAATACCATTGAATTCATGTTAGTTCTAAAATTTACAGTGGTAGTCATTATAATTAGGAAAAAGTTTAAAAACACTTGTAGTGCATTTGGAATAATTCTAACACCTCTCTGACTATTTTAACTTTGCATAATGAGCTTATGAATTTAAAGAATGCTACTCTGCTAAATGTTGATGCTACAGACACTGTTAATAAAATTGTGGGGCTGTAGGCTGTGAGAGGCTGCTGGGTAACTGGTCGAGCATGATTCGAATCCTGGAGACACTAAAGGAACAGTAGGAGTTTGGCATCACTCCTGGGACCCCTGGTTTCTTTCATATAGCTTCAGCCCTCCACAGCCCCTCCCAAAAAGAATTTTGTGGCCATTAGTCACACAGGTAGCACAGGTAGAGGGCATGACTACAGACTGCAAAGTCTAAATACATCTCCATAGTCATGATATACCTAAAAGCCAGATAGCATAGCCAATTGAGCATTTCTTCCAGACCCTCCTCCTTGCAAAAGGTATTTATCCTCAGGCCCACCCTGAGAATACAAGGTATAGCTTCATCTATTTTCCGCCATGACAATAAACATTTTAAGACCATGGACTACCACTCATCTTTGGGGCCTGCCATGGGGAACCGTGGAGAAGATCTTCAACTACTGAGACACCATCTATCCTCCCACCAATGATCTCTACATTCCAGATATGAAGACCCAGCCAATTGTGTCATCATGACTGAGAGCACCTTCCCCATGGGGCACCAACAGAGCTCACCTTTTCCCCATTGCCCCTTTCGGCTGTAGGTAGATCCAGCCATACTCCTCATCTCAGTCCTTCTGGGGTCTCACAGTGGCACCTGAGAGCTCAAGGGCTTGAGACCAGTCTGTACCCAGCCTCCCACCTTGGCCCCAAAAGCTCTGGCTCATGCGGGGTCTCAGACTGTGTGCTTTTCACTCCTGGAGTGGAACTCTGCAGCTTCTTACAGTCCAGCATCCACCCAGCACAGCTTAAAGTGAACACAATCAACTTTCTGTACTTCTGCCCCCTGAGGCATGACCCAGCCCCTTGGAGTGGCAAACAGGCAGAACCCACAGCTCAACCCACAAAACTCATGACCATGCTGTTTCCCATTGCCTGAGGTAGGTATTTCTATTTCAGTCAATCTTCAAGAATAATATATATAGCTTGATCATGCTATCCCTTTTTGTCCTGGGAATACTTTTATTCCTTTCCATCATGCTAAATCTTGTCTTTAACAACAACAACAACATTTTGGCAGCCAAAGTACATGGCTTGAATCTGAAAATTGACATCCAGACAGAGCTGTTAAATTAAACAGTTATTAAATTAGTTTAACAGGCTGGCAAGTCAGGACAAATAAAATTCTTCAGAGCCTTACCAACCTGAGTCATAAGTACATTAGTTTTGATAATTCTTATTCTATGACAGGTAAGGAAGGCATTGTTGGCAGAATGACCTAAGACAGACTCAGTCTTGTTTATGAAATAAAAAGGGGGAAGAGGTGGAGAGATTTTGGGTCTGCTTGGCAAGAATCTAACATGGGCTAAGGACAAGAAATAAGGGCTGCTTGGAAGGAATATAACATTGGCCATGGACAACTAAGTGGGCTTTAAGAAGGAATTTGACATTAGACTAGAACAAAGAAATGATTTCAAGGAGGAATCTAAATCTTAGGCTAGAACAAAGAAGTAATTTCAAGCAGGAATCTAAATTTTAGGCAAAACAAGGAAGTAGGCTTCAGACATGAAAATGACTTTGAGCAGGGAAGTTGGCTCAGATATTTTGGTCATCCAGATACCCCTAGAAACTGTAATTACAGGAGTATTCACAGAATTTGTGTATTGTCTTGCTTGTTCTTTGTGTACTAGTGTTTATTGTCATGCTTGTTTCATGACTATTTGCTTTTATTGTATTGCTAGTTCCTTAAACTAGAACTGACCTTAATGCTTGCATAGAATTTAAATGTTATAAAAGAAAAAATGAGAAGGGTGGATGTGATATGGAGTTTGTAGGCAGGGGAATTGGAGAAAAGGGAAGGCATCTGAAATGTAAATAATTAAAATACCCAATTTAAAAAAAAGTTACTTGGCAACATTTTCCATGCCTATGAGCTGAGAATATTGTCCTTCTTCTATTGCTAGTATTAGAAGGTTTGATATTTTCATAGCATCTCAAATTTCCTGGTTGTTTTAAGTAGAAACTTTGAAAATTTGTCATTGTCTTTGACTGATATATCAATTTCTTTGTCTACATCATCTACACCACGATTCTCTTTTCCATCTCTTGTATTCTCTTGATGATGCTTGCATCTGTAGTTCCTATTGTTTGTCCTACATTTATCATCTACATTATTTCCTCCATTTCTGTTTTCCTTATTACAATTTTTAGGATGAGAAAATATTTTCAAAAAATTCATAAATAAAAACTTTCCTAACATAAAATAGTGAATGTCAATAAATGAACAAAAAGGATATGGAATACAAAACAGATTTAACCAGACATGAAAATGCTTCCATCACATAATCAAAACACTACATGTACAGAATAAAGAAAGTATATTAAAAGCTGAAAGGGAAATAGAACAAGGAACATATAATGACTGCCTTTTCAATACAGACCTTAATGGACAGAAAGGCCTAGAAAGTTTTTTTTTGTTTTGTTTTGGTTTGGTTTGATTTTACAGACCATGAGAAATGACAGATGTCTGCCCAGGCTACTATTCCCATCAAAATTTTCATTCACCACAAATGGGGAAACCAAAATAGTCCATTACAAATCGAAATTTAAAAACAGTTTTATAGTAATACAACATTACAGAAGAGGCTAGAGGAAAAGGTAACTACTCCCAAGAAAAACAAGAAATTGTTAAAAAAAATGAATAGAATTACATGTTTGCCTACAGAGAGAGAGACAGAGACAGACCGAGAGACAGAGAGACAGAGACAGAGAAACAGAGAGACAGAGTAACACTATCAATATCAAAATAACTGGATCAAACAACAATTGTTCATTATTATCTCAAAACATCAAGGAACTCAATTCACAAATAAAATGACACAGTCTCACAGAATGGATGCATAACAGGATCCAAAACACTGCTGCATATAAGAA
>JADRCG010004839.1:0-12172 GCA_019844195.1 Rhabdomys dilectus
CTGTCAGAATCA
This sequence comes from Rhabdomys dilectus, assembly GCA_019844195.1. Taxonomy (NCBI): domain Eukaryota; kingdom Metazoa; phylum Chordata; class Mammalia; order Rodentia; family Muridae; genus Rhabdomys; species Rhabdomys dilectus. The sequence goes on from JADRCG010004839.1 coordinate 13, forward strand.
ACTGACAGTCTGGGATATAAGTGCTCGAGACAGCTGGCATAGTCGGCAGGATCTACAGTAATTGTAGATTTTGCTTATGTATATATTTTGGCTAATTTGACATCCTAATTTGACTGGCCATTATTTCAAGGCCATTCCTTGAAAACCGAAACCAAATTAAAGAGAAAGGTATCTCGGAACTTCAGGCTCGTACCAACCACCCCGATGCCAACTCTGTGACAGGAGGAAGAGCTGGTGGAAGTGCTGGGAAAGCCTGATTGGGAAACACCACCCTCCTTAAGGGTGCAGAATACTGAGCGAACCAAACACCCCGATGCCAACTCTGTAACAGAAGGAAGAGCTGGTGGAAGTGCTGGGAAGAGATTCCGAGATCCCTGACTCATGTTAAAATTTTTAAGCAAACGTGCTGAAAGACAAGCTGATTTGAAATTTGAACAATTACTGAAGGCTCAGGCAGTGTCGAACTGGTCTTGGTATTTAAGGAAAAAGGAAATTAAATTGCTTTACTGGATAGCTGATATTCTGTGGAAATGAAGTCCATCATTAGGAAAATGAAGGGGCTACAAGTATCTCCAGTTACTGGCAGAGAACCAGTTACCCAAGAGGAGAATAAGCGGATGGAGACAGCACAGGCAGTAGAAGGTAGAATTGGCATGCAACCCACCTCTGTTAAGGTGGACCTAAATAGTCCTGAACTAGTCACGCCACTAATTGAAAAGGCGCCTAAAAAGGAAGTACTTGCTCTTTTAATGAAGACAGTGCAAGATATAGACAAAGACAGACTTATGGGCAAAAGGCTAGCCATGAATGTTTTACGGAAGCAGAGGGACCTGATCAACCCCGAACCTTCCACAGTTCCACCCTTCCCGGTGGTCACTACCAGTAAAAAGACTCCCCTAATTAGGCAGGCGATACAAGGCCTCAACCCATTCTCATCAGGTCGCCCAAACCAGCCCCAATGGGCCCCAGGAGTAGAAGTAGCGGAGTCACGTCCATACAACCCTCAGGAGTTGTCGGACCTTAGACGGGATTTCGCCCAGAATGGGCAGAAGGATGCCCAATTTATAGTCAGATTGTGGGAAAAGGGGGCTGACACAATCATATTGCATGAGCAGGAAATGAGAAGAATAAAAAGCATAGTAGAGAACCCGTCAATTTATGAGGCTTTAGAACACTGTCTTGACTCCTCTAGAGGGGATACTCACCCCTTATTAGACTGGATTACTGCAGCTTGGAGATTAGCTTTCCCTACTCTGAATTTAACACAGTTTGAGACAGCTGGTAAATGGAACACCTATGCAGAGACAATACAAATCTGCCACAAATTAGGCATTCTATGGTTCATTTATAATCAAGCCCCAACTCTTTTCTGAACAAATTTAATGAAACCAAAAGAAAGGAAGTTAACATTTTATGTATAGCAGATTTTCCTAACCTACCACGGTATGGTAACTTAACACCAGTTGATTATAATTTCCAGAAATACAAATATGTAAGACAGAAAATATTAAATGGCATTACTGTTAATTATACATTGCCAATCCCAAGGATAGAAACTAAGCAACAATGGGATTGGGAATCTATGTGGAAAAAGATACTACCATTAGGTGTAGAACATTGGAGATACCCCATAGCACTTACATCAGTATTACCACAGCCATGGTCCACACTTGTCAGAAGCCAGGACCCTCGTCCCTCACCCTCACCCCTATCTCTCCCCACCTACAACCTCTCCCCACCTGCACAACGTCCCCTGCAGCTTGGCAACCATAAGATCCTGCCTGGCAGCTGCAGGTAGATTCAAAGCAGTGTACCATGTCTTTTGAGAAAAGGAGTCAGATCACCAATTGTTTTAAGGCACAGGCCAAGAAGATTCTGTACTTTCCCACTATACTTTCCCACCACCTGGCCTCTCTTACCCTCTCCCCTTGTAAAGCATATTATAAAAAGGTGCCTCTCGCCCAAATATATGACTCTTGACAAGCAACTGCTTCCTTGAGTCCTTTCTCTCTCTTGCCCGTTCTTCTTTTTCAGGTTGGGGTCTCCCTTGCCCTCCCACGAATTACAAGAGCCTCGGGTCCGGTCAGGTGGCTCCCAGACGTGGGACTCGAGGCACAGACTCCCTCCGGACAGACCTTCATTGAGGCGTGCGCACGACATCTAGATTGAGTGAGACAGGGATTGTCGCCCGCGACCTGTCGTCCTCGGGTGAGTTTCATTTTCATTCCGTCCCACAAGAATGGGCCATTCTTTGTCGAAGGAGGTTGCTTTCATAAAGGACCTCAAACATGCACTCAGAGAGAGAGGAATAAGGGTTAAAAAAAGGATCTCATAAGTTTTTTTGTCTTTACTGATGAAAAGTGTCCTTGGTTTATGATTGATGGTCCTACCATCCATCCCAAGAAGTGGCAGAAAGTAGGACGTGAATTAAATGAGAAAATTAAAGCTGAAGATGATGCTACTGTTACTGCAACAATTTTTTCTTTTTGGGGTATTATTAGAGATATTATTGAAAATGCAGATAACGATTCAGGGAAGCGACAGCTTTTGTCTGTTGCTGAATATTGCTTATCACAATCTCAGTCCAATTCTATCTGGCCATCTCGGCAGCCCTCCCGGCCTCCATCTCGGGCCTCTGTTCCTTTTACTCTTATAAATACCCCTCCTGACCAAGCCTTCTCTGCTTCTGATTCGTCCCGCCTCTATTCAGATTTGCCTTCTCTTGATCCCCCTCCCCTAAATTCTCAGCCTCCTCCTTATGCTTCTTCAACCGCTGCGGCCACCATAGCTCCGGCTTCTGCCTCTGGCTCTGATCCACAGATTCCTTTTTCCACTCATCTTTGTAACCCTGTTTTACAAACGCCATGTTCGCCCTCTACTAGTGAACGCAAACGCTCGACAGGTTGCACCGCAGGGCCTACTTCCCTCTGTCCCCCTTGCCTTACTGCTCAGCGTTACACTCTACTGCCCTCTCAATTGGCTACCCCAGCCGCTTCTCCCGACCCAGAATCTTTGAATTCCGCAGACACCCGGAGGATGATATCACAATCCTGATCAGCCTTTTCTTGTGGCGCCTTCTGCCTCCCCCACCCCCCACCCTACATTTGCCTTCCCGACATTTCCTGCCATTTTGCCTAATTCTCTTGCTGATACTCGGAACCGCCTATCCTCTCAGGTTCGGGAACTGATGGATATTCTCCGCCTTCAGAAACAAGTTTCAAGTCTCTCAGTTCTTTGTTCTTCTTCCACTGCCCCTTTTCAAGATTCCTTTTGCCTAGCCTTTCCTGTTACTCGATCACAGGTTGCTTCCTCATCAACGCCTGTAACTTCTGACTCCGAACTCCAGCCTTTGGACTCTGCATCTCGGCAAACTCCGCTGCCACCTCCAGTTGCCTGGTCTGGCACTCCTCCCCTTCCTCTGCTCCTGCTGCATCTTCTTCCCGCTTTGCTCCTGATTCTTCCTCTCATCTTTCTTGTAAGCCCTCCAGAACACCCCGCCCCCAGCCCGAGATTGAGGCCGGTTCCTCTGAGGATGAATCTAGTACTGAAGTTGAAAATAAAAGTGATGATGAAGATTCTACGGGGGACCCTACAATCTTTAAAAAACTCCATTTTAGACATCTTGAAAAGTTAAATTCAGCCGTTAGAAACTATGGTCCTAATGCCCCCTTTACTCTTTCCCTCCTTGAGAGTCTTGGTGGAGGTGGATATTTAACTCCAAATGAATGGCTCACTGTCGCTCAATCTGTCCTGACTCGGGGACAGTTCCTTTCTGGGCAAGCTGACTGGGCTGACCGTTGCAGGTCACAAGCGCAAGCCAATCTCTCGAGCACACGCTCGCCCTCCAATAAATGGACACTTGATAAACTCCTGGGTCGAGGGAAATATGCCTCCAACTTCAGACAACAAAAATTTTCTCTGGGTCTCTTAGCTCAGTCCTCTTCGGCGGCTATGAGTGCCTGGAGAGCCATTCCCATGAAAGGCTCTGTTCTCTCCCCATTGACTAAAGTTACTCAGGGCAATCAAGAAGAGTTTTCAGAGTTTGTGGCTCGCCTTCTAGAAGCGGCTGAGAGATCTCTGGGACCTGGCCAGGGAGAAAATAAACTTCTCCAACAGCTTGCTTATGAGAATGCTAACTCTACCTGTAGGGCTGCCCTTCGAGGAAAATATAAAAATAAAGATTTAGATGAGATGATTCGTATCTGCAAAGATGTAGATTCCTTTGCCCAGAAGGTCTCACAAGCCATCAATCTGGCTGTGGGAGCAGCCACTAATGGTGGAGCGGGTGGATCCGCCTGCTTCAGATGTGGTCAGTTGGGTCACTTTGCTAAACAGTGCCCTCAGAGTAGACCTATGGCTCAGCCCCCACCTCAACTGAAGGGAGAGCGTCCACCTCCATTGACCCCTTGCCCTCGCTGTAAGCGAGGCAGACACTGGGCTAACACCTGCCGCTCCAAAACTGGTGTTCTGGGCAACCCCCTCCCTCCCCTTCCGGGAAACGGGGTGCGAGGCCAGCCCTGGGCCCCTCAGCCAGTCTTTTTCCTGCCAGCCTCGGGGAACAGCCAGGCAGGGCCACACCAAACCCTCCATCAACAGCTCTGAAACCAGCCTCAGCCCTCCGTAGGGCTACCCCAGGGAGCGCAGGACTGGACCTCTGTGCCTCCTCCAATACAATATTAGATGCAGACAGAGGAGTCCAGATAATTCCTACTGGTGTTTTTGGGCCCCCTCCATCCCAGACTTATTATCTTATCTTGGGCAGAGCGTCTGCCACGCTTCAAGGCATTACCATCTTTCCTTCAATTGTTGATAATGACTACTCTGGAGAAATTAAAGTTTTGGCCACTAGCTCCAGAGGGCCTCTCCACATCTATCAGGGACAACACCTTGCACAGGCCCTCCCCCTCCCATTGGATAACTCACTACCCTCCTTGGGCCCATCTAGGGGAGCTTACACCCCAGGGTCCTCAGATGTTTATTGGGTCCAGAGACTTTCACAAGAACGCCCACAACTCAAACTTAAACTCAATGGCAAAGCTTTTGAGGGCATTCTTGATTCAGGAGCAGACTCTACAGTTATTTCACAGGCCTCTTGGCCCTCCTCTTGGCCCTGTCAGCCTTCTTTAACCCACCTTCAAGGCATTGGCCAGTTCACTAACACCCTTCAAAGCTCCCAATTACTAACTTGGGAGGATCCTGAGGGTAATACTGGACATGTTAGACCATTCATTGTACCTGGCCTTCCTATAAACTTATGGGGTCGAGATGTTTTGAGTCAAATGGGAGTTCTTATGTTTAGCCCCTCTGCGGCTGTTACCGACCAGATGTTAGACCAGGGGTTTATCCCTGGACAAGGCTTGGGCAAACACAACCAAGGGATCCCCACTCCAATTGCTGTTACACCAAAGACCTCAAGCTCAGGATTAGGTTATGATTCAAATTTTTCCTAAGGACCATTGCTCCCCCTGCACACCAGGCAGATAAAATCACCTGGAAGTCAGATTCCCCTGTCTGGATCAACCAATGGTCCCTCCCCCAACATAAACTCTCAGCGGCCATGCAGTTAGTGCAGGAACAATTAGATACTGGCCACATTGAACCCTCCACCTCCCCTTGGAATACTCCCATTTTTGTGATACAAAAGAAGGGAGGCAGATGGAGATTGCTCCAAGACCTCAGAGAAATTAATAAGACTATGGTCCCAATGGGAGCCCTTCAGCCTGGCCTCCCCTCTCCTGTGGCAATACCTAAGGGTTACAACAAGATGGTTATTGATTTGAAAGATTGTTTTTTCTATATCCCCCTATACCCAGAGGATAGGAAGCGCTTTGCCTTTAGCCTTCCCATTGTTAACTGCATTGGGCCATCTCCAAGATTTCAGTGGAGGGTTCTACCTCAAGACATGGCTAATAGTCCCACCCTTTGTCAAAAGTTTGTGGCCCAGGCCATTGATCCCTTTTGTCTTAGGTACCCTGAATTGTACATCATCCATTACATGGATGACATCCTTTTGGCAAGTCCTAATGAGACCACCCTGTTTAGAATTGGTCAAGAGTTGGTAGCTGCCCTTCAAGACCTTGGGCTACAGATTGCTCCCGAAAAGGTCCAGCTACAGCTCCCATACTTATTCTTGGGTTTTGAGCTTTATCCCTCTAAGGTCCTTTCTCAAAAAATTGAATTTAAAAAAGATTCCTTACAAACACTTAATGATTTTCAACACCTTTTGGGAGATATAAATTGGTTACACCCCTATTTAAAATTAACAAATGGAGAGCTTAAGCCTCTATTTGATATTCTTTGGGGAGACTCTGATCCCTCCCCCCCCCCCCCACCCGTGTTTTAACCCCTGAGGCCACCTCTGCCCTTAAGCTTGTGGAGAAAGCCATTCAACAACAGACTATTACTTATTATTCTCCCACCTCCCCCTTGTGGTTATTGGTTCTTCCCACTGTGTTTGCCCCCACTGGATTGTTGTGGCCAGACTAATCCTTTGTATTGGCTTCATTTGCCTGCCACCCCTTCTAAAGTATTACCTGTTTATCCCTCCCTAGTGGCACAAGTAATAAAAATGGGAAGAGAAACCTCCCTGAAACTTTTTGGTAAAGACTCTGATTTTGTTAGTGTTCCCTATGATGCTGCCCAAGTCCGATGGCTACTTCAGACATCAGATGAATGGGCCATTAATTGTATTTCATTTCAGGGAAAGATAAACAACCACTATCCCTCTGACAAACTCATACAGTTCTTTGAACATCAGGCAGTGGTTTTCCCTAAAATGACTAAGAACTCCCCCATTCCTCAAGCACCACTAGTCTTTACAGATGGATCTTACTCTGGGGTTGCAGCCTTTAATATAAGTGGACAGGTTTTTAGGTTTCAGACCAACTTTTCCCTCCTAAGGATTTGATTCTGGTATGCAACCAGACATTGATCCTCAGTGATGTATTTTTATATTCCCTGGCCCCTAATGGTATTTTGCCTGTGTTTCTGGTTTGACTCCTTATATATATAATCCCAGATTTTTATATTTTAAAGATTAGTGTGTAGTTGTTACCATTCTTCCACATTTTTTTATACATGATCCAGAGTCCTTCCTTAATATTATAGATCAAGGACCCTCTCTGAGAACCAAGAGAGAACCTCTGACTGCCCTCGCCTTGTCTGTTATATTAGGGATTAGTGCCATTGGTGCAGGCACGGGCATAGCTTCCTTGGTAACTTCCAATAATCACTATGCTCATCTCCAATCCCTCATTGATAAAGATTTAAATAATTTGGGGGAAGGAGTACAAGACCTCAAGGATTCTGTGGCTTCTCTTTCTGAGGTGGTGTTACAAAACAGGAGAGGACTTGACCTTGTCTTCCTTAAGGAAGGTGGTCTCTGCGTGGCACTCAAAGAAGAATGTTGCTTTTACTCTGATAAGATAGGCCTTGTTCAAAATAGCCTGGACAGGGTCAAAAAGAGTTTAGAGGAAAGGAAAAGAGCCAGAGAACAACAAGAGTCATGGTATCAAAATTGGTTCTCTACCTCTCCTTGGCTTACCACCCTGTTGCCTAGTTTATTAGGACCCTTTGTTGGTATTCTTTTGCTTCTCTCGTTTGGCCCTTGGGCTTTTAATCGTCTTACAAGTTTTGTTAAGAATCAGGTTGATTCTGCCATCAAGAAGTCAGTTGGAGTTCATTACCTTCAACTGAAGACTGAAGAAGATCCTGAAGTGATCCTGCCAGAGACTGATGCAGCTGCCAATATTCCTGCCTCTTCCTATGGCTGACCCCTAGATTTCCACACCCTCAAGAAGGGTCCCTGGTATGCTTGGCTCTGTCCTCGTTTCTCTCACTAGGGAGCCTGGCCTCTCAAGGTCCCCGACAAAATTTGGCCCTTTATCAAAAAAACTTTATAGGCAGTCGCCTTTAATTTGGTCTTTGATTGTGGAGGAGCCTCCTTTTGGAGAACATGTCGCCCCACAGAGAGTGGTCTGGTAAGTCAGTGACGGAGCGGAGTTGGATAAGCCTTGGCTCGCCTAAGACAGGGCGACCCCGCCATGAGGGGGCTGACCCAATGACGGGTAAGAGATCAAGCACCACCCTCCACCAGGCTCAGACCCCCTGTGAGACCTCGAGCCCCCAGGGGCAAGAAGAGGTTAATCGCTGCCAATAGCCACGGGTCACCAACCAATGGCCTCCTGTGGTATCTCCTATTGACAGCCCTGATCAAGGCTTGTCTCGTGCAGCTCAACCACACCACCACGAGGTTGCGACCCTACTTAGAGCCCTTCACCATTCAACAAAAAATTCTAGTTTTTCCAGTCGGGATAGACCAAAGAGTGCCCTCTCCATCTAAACAGAGAAGGGGGAGATGTCAGAAGCCAGGACCCTCGTCCCTCACCCTCACCCCTATCTCTCCCCACCTACAACCTCTCCCCACCTGCACAATGTCCCCTGCAGCTTGGCAACCATAAGATCCTGCCTGGCAGCTGCAGGTAGATTCAAAGCAGTGTACTGTGTCTTTTGAGAAAAGGAGTCAGATCACCAATTGTTTTAAGGCACAGGCCAAGAAGATTCTGTACTTTCCCACTATACTTTCCCACCACCTGGCCTCTCTTACCCTCTCTCCTTGTAAAGCATATTATAAAAAGGTGCCTCTCGCCCAAACATATGACTCTTGACAAGCAACTGCTTCCTTGAGTCCTTTCTCTCTTTTGCCCGTTCTTCTTTTTCAGGTTGGGGTCTCCCTTGCCCTCCCACGAATTACAAGACCCATGAGTCGGGTCACACACTGAGACAAACACAGTCAAGACTACATGCACACTGCCAACACACACGTGCTGGTTGGGCACATGGCAATACAAGAGTGAAACTGGTAACTTTTCATTGGCATACATTTGTGCACCCACACACACACTCATAACAAACAAAGCAAATGCAACGAAGGTAACAGCGGCTGTAGTCTATGGGACACCACATAAATTCTATAAACCTGTATTAATAACAGTAAAACTAAACAACTCATGACCGGATGGAAATGCCACCTTTATTAACCAAACAGTGGCATTACCAATGATACTAATAAACAGAACAGAACATATCATGGTATATAATGTGACATTAAATGTGACTACTGGTGGTGATAGAGGTGAGAATTCTGGTCATTGTTGCCCTACATGTACTGCAAATTGGACCCAATCAATATGGACAATTATATATAATGGCATGGATTTTAAACCAACCCGAGGCAACACATGGAAACCTACTTCTTTACAAATCAATATATGTGCACATCATGCTGAAGGATTGGACGAATATCCAATTCCCTTCGATATTACATCCACAAAAGGTACTATATATAGACCATCTAAAAATATAATATATAACAAACAAACAAAAACAGCAGTAGTTAATATCAGAGGCATATGAAAATATAACTTACCTACTCCCAGAAATCATATCAAAAGAATCAGCAACAGTGCTATCAACTCAAGGAAGTTTAAAAACTACCAGCTTGAAAAAGGTCATAGTAAAATATCATACAAACCTTACCCTAGACCTCCAATGGTTAAGGACCCTGAATTTAACTATGTACTACCCAATTAAGTGGGAAAATACAGGATTCCCATACTATTTCTCATCATGGGCTATTAACCCAGAATATGAGGGATGCGAACAGGTTGAATGGATAGCACACAAACCAAAAGGTATTAATACAACATCAATGATAGATTGGGATACTATATATCATATCCCATTAACACACAACACATGGCCAGACAGAGAACCACATGAAGGTAAATTATTGTATAGAGGAAGAATTACAAAAGGTAAAAAGACCTATTCATTATATACAGCACATTTTCCACAATCGTACATTTACCCACCACCAGGTGAACCTAAAGCTGTATCAGCACCTATGATAGTACCAGATTTAACCTCACCAGCCAAAGTGATTCTTTTTCCAAGAGTACGAAAAGTACAGCTTAAGATAGATATGCAAGTGATGAAGCCACCAGATGCTTATTGCATTCAAGCTATTCCAAATTACAAACTACAGTATACCACTCCCATTAAAGCAAGTCGCAAAGCCCTACAACTACTACTACTAGGAGCAGTACTAGGAGGAGCACTTTTAGGAGGAATAATGGGAGGTGGAGTGTCAGCAACAATGCTAGAACCTATTAAGGCAGAAATTTACCATATACAAACCTTAAATAGGAAAACCTCAGAAGCAATGTCAGCAATATCTAACTCAATAGATGAATTGAATATTTTAACACAACAAATGAGAGCAGAAACAGAGATACTCAAAAGAGATTACAATTATAAACTTGAAAAATTAAGAGATGCAGCCTTATCAAATCATAATAATATTTTATGCTTACATTACTTGAGAGTTCTTGATAAAATGGAGCAAGAATTGGATGTACTGTTCACAACAGGAATTGGCAAAAGAACACCAGAGTACCAAACATTATTAAATCCTCAAGAAGAAAGTACTTGTGAGGAAGGAATGTGTACAATTAATGTTCAAATATTTTTGGAAAACGCATTCAATGCATACCATACACGTCCTATCCCTCAGTTGTGGAACACAAAATTAGACCCACTACAGTCTTTAACAGCAAAATGGGTAACCCCCATAGACCACTTTCTGTGGATCAACATGAATAATACCCCAGCCTACATACCACAGGAAGACTGTTACTCACTTGGAGGTAACACATTTGTATATCCGCATTTACCTGTCATGAAAATGACAGAAACTAGATTAACAACTACAACCATGAGTGATACAGTCATGGATACAGGGGACTGGACATTCTTAGTATGCACTAATACAAATAAAACAATTACTTGTATAAATTTAGATAGAGAGACAATGAATGATACAAAAACTAGTTTCTACCTACAACAAGGTTGTTGGATGATACACAACTGCTCTTTACTAACAGCAGACAATAAGACATACACCTCCAAAATTAGTATACAAACAACACATTTATACTCTATGCCAAATTTATTTCTGGAAAACCTAGAGAAAGAGCACTATCATTCTTTCGTAGAAGCACAAATGAAACTACAAGAAGTATCAGAATTCAATGAGAAACAACTAAAGAGCATAGATAAGCAAATTAAGAAAACTCAAGCATCACTTAAGATCAATGACAGAAACCCACAATCTAGTGGGATTGCTTAGAACGAACACATATATCCATAAGGATTGGAATGAGGAGCTACAGCATTGTGGATTTTGGGATTATTTAGCATGACTCTCACAACTAGATTTTATTTGCACACCAATATACAATTGGTGGCACTGGATCAAAGAAACTATGGCTTACAGTAATTGCTTGTTGTTGCTTTGTACTTCTCAAAATAGTTATGTGTTTCAGGAGCAAAAGAAACTATGCCAAGAAATGCAAACAACTTGTCAGGACGCAGATGTGACCTGCTACAAAGAGATGGAGTTAAGATCACCCTGCGGCACCACTATACAAAGCATTGGGACTCCATGTCAGATGTCCTTCACCGCATGGGAATCACGGAGGGCCACATCGGAACAGAGTCCTGTCATTTCTGCAAAAATAAATATACAACAATGTTCTTATTTTGTGACAATTCAATAGATAGATTAGTTTACCTATTTAATCACTTTGTGTTTCACCCTTTAGAATACATTTATAGACATCCAATAGATAGAATGCTCCATGTATTAGCCAGCTTGATGAGTTGCTTTATTTGCAAAGGAAATTATCCGCATTATGAGTTATGTAGGAATTTAATAAGACATGATCCCTATTCTGCAAGATTGCTATTATGGGGTGATTGGTATACTCGACCCCGCAATGAAGAATATACCCCAAATACCTTGCAAAGTTTTTGTATTAGAGTATTGATGAGACCTTTATTGATTGATTTGTTAATGGAATATGCAGCCTATGTAACTTGGTATGAAATGTTTAGAACTTGGAAAATGAGTACTAGACAGAAAACCCATAAGAAAATGAAACAGCCTGTCCTATCACTTACAAAATGGCCAATAGAGCGACGTTAAGACTTTGTAAACCTCCGGCTTACACGTCTATAATGACACCTTTCATGTTGACTACATTTCAGGTGTCAGGGGGTGGAATGTAAAGAGCATTCTTGTGAGGTCTGACTGGACCCA
>JADRCG010004879.1:0-11315 GCA_019844195.1 Rhabdomys dilectus
CAATCTTACTACTGTCCTCCAGCAACATGAGTCAAAACCTATTTCTTCTTACTCTAGATGCCTGAAGACCCCCTTGGAGTCCTTGTCTATGTCTTTCTGCCAACTCTCAACATCAGACCTGAAACACATGTCAACGTGTCAGAGCCTCTATCAGTGGAAACAATTGCACTTCAATGCTGTAGTGTTTTCTGAGTTACCTTTTGGTATTGATATCCATAATTCTGCATCTTTATTGTTTGTTGTCTTCTGTGGGGGTCTTTGCTGTTTGAAAAGAGAAGTGTCCTTTACGTTGGGTAAAGACTCTAATCATCAGTGGGTATAAGGGCAGATGTTTGTAGATTGTTGTTAGGGATTATGCTTGTTTACTACACAAGTGCTTGTAGATTCTCCTAAATTGTCACCCCTGAAAACACACATGTATCTCTTAGTTGGGGTTTTATTGATGTGAAGAAACACCAGGAGCAAGGCAATTCTTATAAAGGGAAACAATTAATTGGGACTGCCTTACAGTTTCAGAGGTTTAGTCCATTGTTGCCATGGCAGAATGCATGGTGGCATGCAAGCACACATGGTATTGAAGACAGAGCTGAGATTTCTACATCTAGCATCCTATATCCACAGGCATCCTAAAGAGAGAGTTAGCCACTAGGTCTGTCTTGAGTTTCAGAAACCTCAAAGCCCACTCTGAAGTCACACTATTCATGCAACAGGGCCACACCTACTCCAAAAAGGCCATGTCTTCAATAATTCCACACCCTATAAGCCTATGGGGGCCATTTTCAGGCATCCATGTTATGAGTAGCTTCATACAGACTTAATAGATTATATTCAGGAATATATACATAGATGTAAACAAATATGCTTGCAATAATAATTAGCTAGAAAGAGGCTATTGGAGAGCATTGCAGGGTTTTGGGGAGGGTTTGTACCTTGTTAAAAAAGAAGATATGTAATAAAATTTTAATCTCAAAGAGAAAGCAAAGTAAGTTATTGGAATCACCTAAGCATATTTCAACATTTAAAGATGATGAGGGATTCAGAGTCATTTTTTACAGAAGTGGGAGGGTAATATACTTAGTATAAGTCCTCGCATTCTTATATAGCAGCATCCCAAGCTCTTCTTTCTCCTACAAGAATTGTAGGATGGACCTTACTTGCTGCAGTCCTTGTCTAACATTGGAGAGCCATGGGTTAAATATCAGTACCACACAATACTGGGCACATGAGTGCATACCTGAAGTCTCACTACCATAGAGGGAGAGGGAGAGGATCAGAGAGGTTCAAGATTATCCTAGTTACTTAATGTGTAAGTCATTCTTGGTTGTCAATTGAAGTACATCTACAGTTAACTAGAAACCAATATGATGGACATATCTGTGTGCTGTATTTTGTTTTGAGTTTTTTTTCTCTTTCTTATTCTTTTTTTGGAGGGGGTATGTTTTTGATTCCATTTGATTTTGTTGTTGTTGCTGCTGCTGCTCTTTTGATTGAGACAGAGTCATTCCCTGTGTATCCCTGGCTCTGCTGAAATTTACTCTTTACAACAGGTTGGCCTGGATCTCATAAGAGATCCACCTTACCCTGATTCTTAATTCCTGAGATTAAAGGTCTGTGACTTTAACACACCTGGTGTCATTTTTCTTTTTTTTCCCATATGGCTAATATAATATTTATTGATGAGAGGGCAAAACATGGTATCAGTATTATTCTTTACCAAAAATTGACATCATACAGAATTCCAGAATAATGCAATAAAACATAAAAGAGTAAATAGAAGTTGTTTGAACTGAGAAGAAACAAAAATTCCTTTGTTTAAAATTATTCCATCATTTCTATAGAAATCCCCAAAGACTCAAGAGAGACTATGAGTTAAAATAAACGATATAACAAGGATACAGAAGACAAGTTTGTAAAAATCCCTGAGCTGTAAACTGTAAAAGCCCTGAGCTAACTGTAATGGACCACTCTTGCCCACGTTTGGGAGCCAAGCTATAGCGGCCGGCTCTGTTCCGAAGGTCCGGGTTTAGAAAGAGAGAGAGTGGGGGGAAGAAGGGGAAGGGCCACGAAGAATAGAAACAAGCCAGAGGATCTGTAGTAACGTCTTCTTTACTGTCTCCACCATACACACATCACTACACCTACTACTACTACACCACACCCACACACACACATACATATACATACACTCACACACACATACACATACATACAAGAAGGAAATCCTGGGTATTTATAGGCTTTTGCCACCTCCTTGTAGGTGCGTGGATACCACGTGCCTTGCAGGTGTGGACAGCACGTGCGCCTTACAGGCATATATGGCATAGATAGCACGTGGACAACATGTGCGCCGCATGCCTTGTAGGCATGGATACCACGTGCTCCTTGCAGCTGGGGGCACTTAACAGCAAAACAAGCTATATGGGATATCAGAGTGTGCTTCAGCTGTTGTAGGCTGTTGAAAACCAAGTCTCATGTCAGGGTATATGGCTCAAGATGGCTGTAAAGCTGATAGCTGCTTTCTAGCTGCTTTTTGCTTAAAGTCGGCTCCCAACACAAGTTTAGGGTACAAATCCCAATTGTTTGTTGTATCCCAAGAAATAGACTGCATTTTTTAAAAAATACAATTAAGCAGGATGTGGTGCACAAGCCTTTAATACTTGATTTGGGGGAGTTTTCATCCACCCTGGCCCTACATAGTGAGCTCCAGACCAGACAAGAATACATCGTGAGACCCTGTCTTTAAGAAAAGAAAAAGGAATAAAAATAGAGATCGAATTAGAGGTACAGAGAGGAGAGAGAAAGAGAGGGAGAGATAGAGAGAGATATGATAGATAGATAGATAGATAAGCAGAGAGAGGCAGAGGGAGAAAGAAAGAGAAAAATTAGATACACATAGTTACATGAGCATCTAAAATGGAATAGATACACATAAAGTTAATAAAGTCTATACAAAATCAACATGAGGAAAACCATAAAACTCTAATTAAAAAATAAGAGACCTAAATAATCAAAAAGATCTATAAATTCAATAAAATGATTCTAAAATTAACAAGGCACTATAGGTTGGATTGAAATGTCTCCAAAAGGTTGAAGACTTGGTCTTCAATGTAGCAATATTCAGAGGCAGAGTTTTTGGTTGGTCACTGGATAACAAGGACAATCTATCACTTGCCTCATAACTGAATGGTCCACCAAGAAGTGGTGGAAACTTCTGTAGTTGCATCTAGCTGGGGGAGACTGTCTTTGGAGGTACTCCTCTCAAGGGTATAGTTCTTGTCCCTGGCCCTTCTCTTTCACTTTCTCTACTTCTTAATCAGCATAAGAGGTGCAGGCAAGCTCTACTGGACACTCTGAGCTGTGTTTGGTCTTGGCTCAGCTGGAAGTAATGGAGCAAGTTATCACAGACTGATGCCTCAGGATTCCATCCACAGATAAAACATTCTCCCAAGTTAGCCACGTTCTTTCTCTAACAAATTCAGGTACTTTTAACTTCTGACATAATGCAATAAATTTGGGTTTTTAATTTCTTCAAACTCAATCATGGCCAGGGGCAGCTCTTGGGGAACAGGCTCCTATGCAGGGTTGTCCACCTGAGGCAGTGGGTGTCAGAGATTGGGTGGCCATGGCTCTGCAGAGGTTTTGGATGGCATGACAGACTGTGCAGGTCAGCATGAACAGGCTAGGGAGGCACAAGGGGAGGTGAGCACACATGCATGCCCAGTGAACATGGTCCTCACTCCAGTATTTTTCTTTTTATTTGGATATTGAATTTACATTTCAGATTTTATCCCCTTATCCCATTCCCCCACCACCTAGAAACCTTCTATCACATCTCCCCTCCTCCAGGTTCTATGAGGATGTGCCCCCACCTACCCCCCCCACTGCCACCTCTCCACTCTCAAATTCCCCCCACTTGGTGTTTAGCCTTCATAAGACCAAGGTTCTCCTCTTCCACCTATGCCTGACAAGGTCATTCTCCCCTACATATACAGACAGAGTCATGGGTCCCTCCCTATGTGTTCCCAGGCTGGTGGTTTAGACCCTGGGGAGGTCTGGTTGGTTGGTAATGTTGCTTTCCTCATGGCGACAGCAACCATTTCAGCTTTTTCAGTTTTCTCTCTAACTTCTCCGTTGAGAAACCCTTGATCAGCTTGACCGGACCCCGGTAGACTGAGCAGCCAGACAGTTGATCTGCTCCCCCGAGGAAACTGCGTCCAGCAGCATCCTAGCCAGCTCAGGGACCACGGAGTTGCAGGTAGGAGCAGCTGCTCACCACCCTAGGCCCCAGAAGCACAACTGGCAGTAGGGAGATCTCAGAGTGCACCTGGCACCCAGAACCCGCTCCTGGGGAAAACCATGCCTCTTCTGCCACTTGCCTGGACCCCAAGGACTGAGCAGGCCCACAGCTGATCTGCTCTCCTGAGGAAACTTCGTCCTGTGGCATCCAAGCCAGGTCAAGAACTGCAGAGCTGCAGAGCAGGGGACACCATATCCTGGAGCATCCTAGAGGAGCAACTACACTCAGAGCAGCAAACACCTTGCTGGTCTACTACCATGGAGACACCATATCCCAAGATAACCTAGAGGAGCCACTGTACACAGAACAGCTGGAGCTCAGGATCATAGAGTCATCTGGACCCCGAGGAGTTCTGGCACAACCAAGATAACTGGAAAGGCAGACTCCAGTCAGAACCAGTGAGTTTGAGTAGCACTACAGCCAACCAAATGGCAAAAGGCAAGCTTAAGAATGTAAACAAAAGAAACCAAAGTTACTTGGCATCATTAGAAGCCAGTTCTCCCACCATAGCAAGTCCGGAACACCACATCACACCGGAAAAGCAGGACTTAGAATTAAAATCACTTCTTATGATGATGATAGAGGAATTTAAAAAGGACATAAAGAACACTCTAAAAGAATTTGAGGAAAACAAAGGTAAACAGGTAAAAGCGCTTAAAGAAATGCAAGAAAACACAACCAAACAGGTGAAGGAATTACACAAAACTGTCCAGGATCTAAAAATGGAAGTAGAAACAATAAAGAAATCTAAAAGGGAGAGAGACTATTCTGGAGATAGAAAACCTAGGAAAAAGATCAGGAGTTATAGATGCAAGCATCACCAACAGAATACAAGAGATAGAAGAGAGAATCTCATGTGCAGAAGATACCATGGAAAACATTGACACAATAGTCAAAGAAAATGTGAAATGGAAAAAGCTCCTAACACAAAACATCCAGGGAATCCAGGATACAATGAGAAGACCAAACCTAACGATAATAGGTATAGATGAGGGTAAAGACTCTCAACTTAAAGGACC
The DNA here is from genome assembly GCA_019844195.1 of Rhabdomys dilectus. NCBI lineage: Eukaryota > Metazoa > Chordata > Mammalia > Rodentia > Muridae > Rhabdomys > Rhabdomys dilectus. The sequence continues at coordinate 5,317 of JADRCG010004879.1, forward strand.
AGTAAATATCTTCAACAAAATTATAGAGGAAAACTTCCCTAACCTAAGGAAAGAGTTGTCCTTAAATATACAAGAAACCTACAGAACCCCAAATAGACTAGACCAAAAAAGAAATACCTCCCGTCACCTAATAATCAAAACATCAAATATACAAAACAAAGAGAAGATACTAAAAGTAGTAAGGGAAAAAGGCAAAGTAACATATAAAGGCAGACCTAGAAGAATTACACCAGATTTCTCACCAGAGACTATAAAAGCCAGAAGATCCTTGACTGATATCATACAGACCCTAAGAGAACACAAATGTCGGCCCAGACTCCTATATCCAGCAAAACTCTCAATCAATATTGATGGGGAAACCAAAATATTCCATGACAAATCCAAATTTACACAATATCTTACCACAAATCCAGCACTTCAAAGGATAATTGGAGGAAAACTCCAACACAAGGAGGGAAACTGCAACCTAGAAAAAACAAGAAAGTAATCCTCCAACAACCCAAAAGAAGGTAGCTATACAAACATAACACCACTGCCAATAACAAAAATAACAGGAAACAACATTCGTTTTTCCTCAATGTCTCTTAATATCAACGGACTGAATTCTCCAATAAAAAGACATAGACTATCAGACTGCATACATAAAAAAGACCCAACAATCTGCTGCATACAAGAAACACACCTTTGTGAAAAAGACAGACACCTCCTCAGAGTAAAAGGTTGGAAAACAATCTTTGATGCAAATGGCCCCAAGAAACAAGCTGGAGTAGCCATTCTAATATCAAATAAAAACAATTTTCAACCAAAAGTAATCAAAAAAGACAAAGAAGGTCACTTCATACTGATCAAAGGAAAAATGTACCAAGAGGAACTTGCAATTCTGAATATCTATTCCCCAAATGCAAGGGCACCCAAATACATAAAAGAAACTTTACTAAACTTTAAAGCATACATTGCACCTCACACAATAATAGTGGAAGATTTCAACACCCCACTCTCAGCTATGGACAGATCGTGGAAACAGAAGCTAAACCGAGACACAATGAAACTAACAGAAGTTATGAACCAATTGGACTTAACTGACATCTATAGAACTTTTCATCCTAAAGAATATACCTTTTTCTCAGCACCTCATGGTACCTTCTCCAAAATAGACCATATAATTGGTCACAAAACAGGCCTCAACAGATACAAAAAGATTGAAATAATCCCTTGTACCCTAACAGACAACCATGGACTAAGACTCGTCTTTGACATGGACAAAAACAACGGAAAACCCACATACATGTGGAAACTTAACAATGCTCTACTCAATGATAACTTGGTCAAGGAAGAAATAAAGAAAGAAATTAAAGACTTTTTAGATTTAAATGAAAATGAGGACACTTCATATCAAAATTTGTGGGACTCCTTGAACGCAGTTCTGAGAGGAAAAATCATAGCTGTAAGTGCCCACAAAAAGAAAATGGAAAGAGCATACATTAACAACTTGACAGCACACCTGAAAGCATTAGAACAAAAAGAAGCTAATATACCCAAGAGGAGTAGACAGCAGGGAATAATCAAACTCATGGCTGAAATCAACCAAGTTGAAACAGAAAGAACTATGCAAAATATCAACAAAACCAGGAGCTGGTTCTTTGAGGAAATCAACAAGATAGAAAAACCCTTAGCCAGAATAACCAAAGGGCGAAGAGACAGCACTCAAATCAATAAAATCAGAACTGAAAAGGGAGACATAACAACAGAAACAGAGGAAATTAAAAAAAATCGTTACATCCTACTACAAAGACCTATACTCAACAAAATTGGAAAATCTGGATGAAATGGACAGTTTTCTAGGTAGATACCAGGTACCAAAGTTAAACGAGGAGCAAATAAACCATCCAAACAGTCGCATAACCCCTAAAGGAGTAGAAGCAGTCATTAAAAATCTCCCCACCAAAACAAGTCCAGGGCCAGATGGTTTTAGTGCAGAATTCTACCAGACCTTCCAGGAAGACCTAATACCAATTCTCTTCAAACTATTCCACAGAATAGAAACAGAAGGAACAATACCCCATTCGTTCTACAAAGCTACAATTATGCTCATACCAAAGCCCTACAAAGACCCAACAAAGAAAGAGAACTACAGACCAATCTCTCTTATGAATATTGATGCAAAAATACTCAATAAAATTCTGGCAAACCAAATCCAAGAACACATCAAAGCAATCATCCATCATGATCAAGTAGGCTTTATCCCAGGAATAAAGTGTTGGTTCAATATTCGAAAATCCATCAATGTAATCAACTACATAAATAAACTCAAAGAAAAAAAAACACATGATCATCTCACTAGATGCTGAGAAAGCATTTGACAAAATTCAACATCCCTTCATGTAAAAAGTCCTGGAAAGAACAGGAATTCAAGGTCCATACCTAAACATAGTAAAAGCAATATACAGCAAGCCAGTAGCCAACATCAAACTAAATGGAGAGAAACTTGAAACAATCCCACTAAGATCAGGGACTAGACAAGGCTGTCCACTCTCACCCTACCTATTCAATATAGTCCTGGAAGTCCTAGCTAGAGCATTAGACAACAAAAGGAAGTCAAAGGAATACAAATAGGAAAGAAAGGAGCCAAAATTTCACTATTTGCAGATGATATGATAGTATACGTATGTGACCCTAAATTTTCCATCAGAGAACTCCTAAACCTGATAAACAACTTCAGTAAAGTGGCTGGATATAAAATCAACTCAAACAAATCAGTAGCCTTCCTATACTCAAAAAATAAACAGGCTGAGGAAGAAATTAGGGAAGAGACACCCTTCACAATAGTCACAAACAATATAAAATATCTTGGAGTAAACCTAACCAAGCAAGTTAAAGATCTGTATGACAAGAACTTCAAGTCTCTGAAGAAAGGAATCAAAGAAGATCTCAGGAGATGGGAAGATCTCCCATGCTCATGGATTGGCAGGATTAATTTAGTAAAAATGGCCATCTTGCCAAAAGCAATTTACAGATTCAATGCAATCCCCATCAAAATCACAAATCAGTTCTTCATAGAGATAGAAAGAGCAATTTGCAAATTTATTTGGAACAACAAAAATCCCAGGATAGCAAGAACTATTCTCAACAACAAAAGAACTTCGGGGGGGGAATCACCATCCCTTACCTCAAACTGTACTACAGGGCAATAGTAATAAAAACTGCATGGTATTGGTACAGATACAGACATGAAGATCAATGGAATAGAATTGAAGACCCAGAAATGAGTCCACATGCCTATGGTCACTTGATCTTTGACAAAAAAGCTAAAACCATCCAGTGGGAAAAGGACAGCATTTTCAACAAATGGTGCTGGCTCAACTGGAGGTCAGCATGGAGAAGAATGCAAATCAATCCATTTTTATCCCCTTGTACAAAGCTCAAGTCAAAGTGAATAAAGGACCTTCAGAAAAAAGCAGATACACTGAAGCTAATAGAAGAGAAGGTGGGGAAGAACCTCTAATACCTAGGCACAGGGGAAAAGTTCCTGAACAGAACACCAATGGCTTATGCTCTAAGATCAAGAATTGACAAATGGGATCTCAAAAAATTGCAAAGCTTCTGTAAGGCCAAGAACACTGTCAATAAGAAAAATGGCAACCAACAGATTGGGAAAAGATCTTTACCAATCCTACATCCAATAGAGGACTATTATCCAATATATACAAAGAACTCAAGAAATTAGAGTCCAGACAACCAAATAACCCTATTAAAAATGGGTACAGAGCTAAACAAAGAATTCTCAACTGAGGAAACTCGAATGGCCAAGAAACACTCTAAGAAATGTTCAACATCCTTAGTCATCAGGGAAATGCAAATCAAAACAACCCTGAGATACCACCTCACACCAGTCAGAATGGCTAAGATAAAAAACTTAGGTGATAATAGATGCTGGCAAGGATGTGGAGAAAGAAGAACAATCCTCCATTATTGGCGGGATTTCAAGCTGGTACAACCACTCTTGAAATCAGTCTGGTGGTTCCTCAGAAAATTGGACATAGCATTACCTGAGGACCCAGCTGTACTACTCCTGGGCATATATCCAGAAGATGCTCCAACATATAACAAGCACATATGCTCCACTATGTTCATAGCAGCCTTGTTTATAATAGCCAGACGCTGGAAAGAGCCCAGATATCCTTCAACAGAGGAATGGATAAAAAAAAAATGTAGTACATTTACACAGTGTAGTATTACTCAGCTATTAAAAATAATGAATTCATGAAATTCTTAGATAAATAGATGGAACTAGAATATACCATCCTGAGTGAGGTAACCCAATCACAAAAATACACCCATGGTATTTACTCACTGATAAGCGGATATTAGCCCATAAGTTTGACATAGCCAAGATTCAACTCACAGACCACATGAAGCTCATGAAGAAGGAAGACCAAGTGTGGATGCTTAAGTCCTAATTAGACGGAGTAACAAAAATACTCAAGGGAGCAAATATGAAGGCAAAGTTTGGGACAGAAACTTAAGGAGGGGCTGTCTGGAGACCATTGCACCTGAATATCCATCCTATGTGCTGTCACCAAAGGAAGCCACTGATGTGGATATCAGGAAGTTCATGCTGACAAGAACTTGATATAACTGTCTCTTTAGAGGTCTGCCAGAGTCTGACGTATTCAGAGGCAGATGCTCATAGCTAACCACTCATCTGATCAAGGGTTTCTCTCTCTCTTTTTTTTTTTGTTTCTTTGTTTTTCTTTTTTCTTTTTTTTTAATTGGATATTTTATTTACATTTCAAATGCCATCCCCTTTCCCCATTTCCCTTCCCTAGAAAACCCCTACCCTGTGCCCCGTTTTCCATTTTGCTTTTATACAATTTTTTTAAAATGTTAATCAAAGGCTTTATAAGTATGGTAATGCTCAATCAGAAGTGTAACCCAATACCCAACCTAGCTATGTAAACTATCTTTGACTCGTGGAGACACGTGAACATCTGCCTCCATGCCCCCTCTCTCTTTCTCTCTCTTTTTCTCTCTCATTACCTAGCTTCTTATCTACTTCATCTTCTCCTCTCCTTACTCCATCTTTTCCTCTTGGTGCTCCTTCCCCTTTAACTACTCCTACATATCACCCTTCCTGTTAAAATAAAGCTTTTCTCTCAAAATACAAATAGAGCATAATTATTCCTATTTGTACCAGTGAGGTACAAGATAGTCTTAATACTTAATATCAGTCCATCCTTTTGTTGACTAACCAGAACCTCTGTCATCTCTCTCGACTAAAACACTTAGTTTTGAACCTGGCTTTTTCTTGGCTTTAGAATGAATGTCAGCTGAAAATCATCCACAAAGATCTTTTCTCTCAAGGTAAATAGCCAGGATTGGCTATGAGTCTATAGGTCTTCAATGCCGTCAGGAATCCAGAATGACTAAGTTAACTGAAGTTATGGGAAGCACTAAGCATAGCTTCTAAAACTTAGCCAATTTATAGAGACCACTGAACACCTGAACAGCCAATATACTACCGAACGTTGGAGCATCAAAACTTCAGCCTACTGGCCCAAACTCATCTCACAGACTTTAGTGCTGCAGGATTATTAAGGGCTGATTACTCTGTCTAGGCAGATATAATCAGTCGACTATTCTGCTAGTGTGTCCTTTTCTGGACAATAATTTGTCTGTAGATGAAAAGAGGCAATTCTTGCCTAGTGGCTGTCTCACCACATCTGGAGTAACTCCAAGGATGCTCAGTTTCTTCTTAGAATCCAAGACAGGAAGCTGACAGGAGCAGACAGGTCTCTAATCAAAATGAACATTAATATAGAAGTATTTGTGACGTCGATTCTATGGATTTCTGATGTTTTGAAATCCAACTATCCATGTAAGGTAACCTGGTTGGGGCTGAGTAACTGAAAAACCCTTCCTTGCATTAGAGTTGAGTGTGAGAGTGTGGGGTGAAACAGTGTGAAGAGGGCTCCTGTTTGTGTGACTAAGCACATGTCCAG
>JADRCG010004880.1:0-15181 GCA_019844195.1 Rhabdomys dilectus
CAAAGGATCCATTGTGCTGGCTAGTTTGATGTCAACTTGACACAAACTAGGGTTATTGAAGAGGAAGGAATCTCAACTGATAAAATACCTCCATAAGACTGAGCTATGAGCAAGTCTGTATGAAATTTTCTTAATTAGTGATTGATATGGGAGGGCCCAGCCCAGTGTGGGTAGGGCCATTCCTGGGCTGATGACCCTAGTTCTATTAGAAAGAAGGCTGAGCAAACCATGAAAAGAAGGCCAGTAAGCACTACCCTCCATAGTTTCTGCCTCCTGGTTCCTGCCCTGTTTAAGTTCCTATCCTGACTTCCTTCAAAGATGAACAGTGATATGGAAGTGTAAGTCAAATAAATCCTTTCCTTCCCAAGTTGCTTTGGTCATGGTATTTCATCACAGCAATAATAACCTTAACTAAGACAGGACTTAAAGATGATATGATTAATAATTAAAGTTTATTAAAATTCCTAAGGTGATGATGATCTAATCATGGTAACAAAAACTAATTTAAAAAGTTGCGTCTAGAGTCAGCATAGGGGTACAACTGCCCAAGAGCCCTGCCAGCACTTGAGAGGCAGAAGCAGGTGGATCTCTGTGAGTTTGAGGCCAGCCTGGTCTACAGAGCAAGTTTCGGGACAGCTAGGGCTACACAGAGAAAAACAAAAAACAAAACCAAAAAACAAACAAACAAACAAATGAACAAAAAACCAACCAAACAAAAAACAGCAACAACAGCCAACACAAAGCAAAAATGTTAATCAGCAGGGACCTGAGGCTGCATGTGATGCAATATAGAAGCTATAATCAATATGAGGTCTACACCACTGCTAAACTGGTATGTGAACGATATGTGGCTTACCACTGAAAAGGACTGGAAATAAATAAAAACTGGAATATATATAGACAGCAATGTGCTAGATCTTCAGAGAGACAAAGACCTTCCCCACTCCCAGCTGCTACTTCTGATAATGTGGGTAAAATTATCTGTCTCCTGCTACATGCAAAAGGAAAATATTTCCACTGCCTGGGGCAACCACAGAGCAGAGAAACAGAAGTAGCAACTTCCCCAAAATCTAGGGGGAGGAGGTAGTGGTGGAAGAACTTCCTTTGTGACTAACCACATTCATTCCCTGCCTATTAAGTAAATGGGACCCCAATTACAAAAAGAAATGGCTGTTTAAGACTGAAAATAGGGACTACTGAGCATTTAAAGATAAATGATAGTCATCCCCAAGGCCATTGCCCCTGCATTGGTTAAACAGGTCCATTAGGGAGCTCACATCAGCCAGACAGCTTTGGAAACTATATTAGACTGACATTTTTACATTCCCTGACTTGCCAGGATACCCGATGAGCTTCTGGACAGTGTGATCCTGTGCCCAGGATAACCCATGACAGTGACTTAGGGCCCTCCCCAAATACAGAATTTTGGAAAAACCCAATAAAAAGTTGGTTGTTAACTTTACAGAACTTCCCTAAATCAGAGGTTACAAATGCTTGCTTGTCTATGCAGTTTCTCAGGCTGGACAGAAGTCTTTTCTACTCATATGAGGTAGCCCACCTTCTCAAATAAATGGTCCCTACGTTTGCAATTCTTATTACTCCAGGATTAGACCATGGGCCAGCACTTACAACAAACCACACAAAACCTTAATGTATAAAGAATGTAATGCTGATCGACTTCACTTTGGTTTGACTTTTGCTAAGTAGACCAAGAATTCGATAGGAAGAATTAAATGCTTTGATAGAATTGATTGACTTTACAATACATATTTCTTACAAGTCAGGGTATCCCCTGGCTAAAATAGTACTCCTTTCCTTGGTTGGGGCACAGACGCCCCTGTAGCAATTGCATGTCAGGTGATAAATGTTGCATAATAAGAACACATGGGAAAGTGAGGCTTGTCAGAATTTGTTGCTCCTGCTTCCAACTGTACAGGCAGGGCCACCAACCCCCCTCCTTAGCAACAGGGAAGGTAAGCTACTTCTCAAGTCTCACACAACAGGGGGATGGATTCTTTTGTCTAATGGGGGAAGCTTGAAGCCTGTACCCACACTGTGAATGTCTCAAACTAACAAAGGCAGCTGATAAGTACTCTGTGCTCATCAGCCAAGCTAAAATATGGTGGTTCTATAAGCAATGGAACTTTTTACTCAAGCCTACAGCCAGACTGGTGGGACCTGCACGCTGCCTTGTGGGCTGTACCCTTTACCCTGACCTTCCATTCTCCTCCTCTTAACAAAGCTAATTCCAGGGATAAGAGGAGAATATCTGAGTCCTTTATATCTACATTGATTCTGTGCGAGTCCCCAGAGAAATTCCAAATTCATTTAAGACTGTAAACAAATAGTTACAAAATTCATAATTTTGTGGTCAACAATAAATAAAAATATAAATAAACAAAGGTTTATCAATTATACCAGGGATAACCTTTCAAGAGTTATTCAGCTGATGCTACCAGACAAAATGGCTTGGGGTGGTAGTGACCCTGATTATGGTGTTAACAAAAAAGAGATTTGTATCATACTTGGTGTGATGACTCTTTTTGGTTTTCAAGTTGACTACATCCAGAATCAATCAAAACTTAAGCAGCTGGGCACACCTGATAGGGATTTTCTTGATTGGGTCATTTAAAGTGGGAAGACCCACCTTAAATCTGGGTCATACCCTCTGGTAGCATTCCATATAAAAGGACATGAAAGAAGGAAGCTTTTGCCTTTTGCCTTTTGCCTACCTTCCTTCATTGCTGGCAAATTTATCTATCTTGCTGCTGAGGCTTTCCTTTGCTGGTGCTAGAACCTGCTTCTTCAGGATTCCCACACTGACTGAAGACCAGCTAAGACATCTAGCCTCTTGGAGTGAATAACTGCCAGACTCTTGGACTTTGCCTCAGGAGACAGCCTTTGTTGGGCTAGCTGGACCACACCACTCTGATTATTTGAGTATATATATATATATTCAAGCTGCTGAGGAAGGCAGAACAAAGTCTGTAACAGGGGTCCTCAGTCGGTTTTTTTTTTCCTGGAGTAAGAAACAGCAGAGTCTGGTACAATTGCCATGGTTCCCAGTCTCTTGTGTATCCAGGCAACACTGGTATATGGCTGGGAGTTGGGAATGGGAGTCCTGGGTCCATGATTCCTCTCAAGGCATTCATTATTGGCAGAAAAGAGAAAGCAGAGCTTGGGGCAGGGGGCAGATCCTGGGTTGATTCTGAATGAGTGCTGAGAGTATAGAGAATGTGGGAGAGAGAAGGTCTCTTCTTCAGGAGATTTAGGAGCAGGTCTTTACTACAAAGGCCTCTCCTGGCAGTGATCCATGATGAAAAGATGGTTCTCACTTGTCCAAACTGTTTTATTTGATGGCAGATGTGAATGCAGACACCTTGCTCAGGGTGAACCAGGGATTAATTACCTTTTGTTGGAAGGAAGGAAAGCTCATTGTCTGAATGTCTCAGGGCCTGTCTAGATATCTTATTAGCACAGAGAACTCCAGGATTTTTATGCAATGTGACTGGTTGTCATGGTCTTCTCAGTGCGGTGTCATGGTTGTATGTTCCCAAGCAGGTAGAGGAAGGCAGAGAATGACCCCACTCCTACCGTTCTCAATTCTGCGATTCACGGGGTCTGAGCTCACTCGACCTTACCAGTTCTTCTGTCTTGTGGCATGATCCACTTGCCCCACACTGAGTCCCTTGTCATGGTCATAGGAGTCATGATTACAGTTAGATGTTATATGACTCCATGTTTATGAAGATTTATCCAATGACTACTTACAAAATGATACCTTCCAAAATTTATAAATATTATCATAATATATTCCTGATGAATATCACAAACAAAAAGTTGAAAATATTAGTTACATTTTTGTAAATGCATTGTTAATAAATATTTAAGAGCCATTTAACAAAAAGTCAAATTCCTTCAGGGTCAACACTTCTGAAAATCAAAACATGTGCTTAAGGTTGCATATTGTTCGCCAAAGTTGTACTATACTTTTCAGCTGTAGCATTTGGACGCATTTTTCTGAAGGCACAATTACAAAGCCAAGTCAACCACGTAAGAACATGAAGTTCAGCTTTAACTACTCAGACTAAGGTACAGAATCCCTCCTGTTAGGCGTAAGGCTCAGTGGGCCCATGTTGGATATGCTCACTTGCTTTTGTATCCATCCCTCTATACTAAGTGTGGCAGAGATGGTTTCCTGGGCTCAACACAACAGAATGAAGCCAGCTTCTTGCAACTGGGAATGTGTTCCTGCTCTGTCAACATCATGTAAACTGACCATCTGGAGTGACCAAGTTTTGATGCAGGGAGACCAGTGAGACCGCAGGATCCTGCCCTGGCTATCCTGGGAGCTAACTAGGCTGTGCACAGTAGAAACTTGAGGATTTGACTACCAAAAGAAACAAGTAGATTTTTAAAAATATTCTTATATATTATACCCCTTGACATTATCTACATTTGTTCTAATATTTGCTGTAGACCTGGCTCCCACAGACCCAACATGGGAAAAAAAAATTCTGTTGCCTCCCAGATTGGTGGTGGTTAGAAAATGTTCATGTTGGTTTTTTTTTTTATTTTGTTTTGTTTTATTTTCATTCTCCTAATAGTTTCTGATTGCTCTCTAGAAGACTTTTTTTTATTGGATATTTTATTTACATTTCAGATACCAACCTCTTTCCTCATTTACCCTCCCTAGAAAATCCCTATCCCGTGCCCCCTTTTCCATTTAGCTTTTATACAATTTTTTAAAATGTTAATCAAAGACTTTATAAGTATGGTAATGCTCAATCAGAAGTGTAACCTACTACCCAACCTAGCTATGTAAACTATCTTTGACTGGTGGAGACATGTGAACTTCTGTCTCCATGCCTCCTCTCTCTTTCTCTCTCTTTTTCTCTCTCATTACCTAGCTTCTCATCTACTTCATCTTCTCCTCTCCTTACTCCATCTTTTCCTCTCGGTGCTCCTTCCCCCTTAACTCCTCCTACATATTACCCTTCCTGTTAAAATAAAACTTTTCTCACAGAATACAATTAGAGCATAATTATTCCTATTTGTACCAGTGAGGTACAAGATAGTCTTAATACCCAGTCCCTCCTCTTTTTGACTAACCAGAATCTCTGTCGTCTCTCTTGACTAAAACACTTAATTTTGAACCTGGCTTTTTCTTGGCTTTAGAATGAATGTCAGCTGAAAACCATCCACTCAGATCTTTTCTCTCAAGGTAAATAGCCAGGATTGGCTATGAGACTATAGGTCTTCAACCCCGTCAGAAATCCAGAATGACTAGATTAACTGAAGTTATGGGAAGCACTAAGCATAGCTTCTAAAACTTAGCCAATTTATAGAGACCGCGGAACACCTGGACAGCCCCTATACTACCGAACATTGGAGCATCAAATCTTCAGCCTTCTGGCCCAAACTCATCTGACAGACCTTAGTGATGCAGAATTATTAAGGGCTGGTTACTCTGTCTAGGCAGATATAATCAGTCGACTATTCTGCAAGTGTGTCCTTTTCTGGACAGTAATTTGTCTGTAGATGGAGAGAGGCAATTCTTGCCTAGTGGCTATCTCACCACAACTGGAGTAACTCCAAGGATGCTCAATTTCTTCTTAGAATTCAAGACAGGAAGCTGTCAGGAGCAGACAGGTCTCTAATCAAGATGAACATTAATATAGAAATATTTGTGTTGTCAATTCTATGGATTTCTGACGTTTTGAAATCCAACTATCCATGTAAGGTAACCTGGATTGTTGTCTGTTAACTCCTCTCAGCTATTTCTAAATAAAATATAGAAAACACCTTAAAAATAATCTCAAAGTCATGAATTTGCTATAGTTCCTTAACTCACAGGCTAATCATCCCAAATCAGCTAAAAAAAAAAAGTTAAAGAAGGACTGGGTCTAAACCTTGTATTTCTAAATGTGTTATACAGGCACAATGCCTAGGAGAGTATCAATATTCATTTCACTTTCATATCAATAAGAAGCTTATACCATTGAAAACCTTAAATTTGAAATCCAAGTGAATTTTGTACCATTTAAGAAATTATAACTTCATCTTGATACTAAATTATACAGATTTCTACCAATAGGTTATGGCTATGCCATAAATCCTAGCTAATCCTCCCTGTTCCAACAAAACCACTACTTTTTCCCAGAGAGACAGCCTAATATTAACCACTTTAGTCCCCAAGCCCAGGGAATAGGGGCGCTGACTCTTCTTTAACTTCTTCAAGCTGATTACGGGCGTTGAGATATTAGAAGAGGGGTGGAGGGGAAGAGTAAATTGATAAACTTCTGACGCTGTGTCTTCACTGCACTCAGATGGAATTCCCAGACACTGGAGGTTTAAATAGGTCTGCTCGTTTTGCTTGATGAGTAGATACACCAAGGCTGTGTATTCTGCAATATACAATTCTCTGGACAAGTTTTAGTATCAAAAAAAATTTTTTTTCTAGAGGGCTGACTTTTTTTTTTTTAAAGATGTTGGTTCTAACAACTTTTTCCCCCTTTTATGTAGTTGGTTATAATATTTACATTTCAAGATTTATCCTCTTATCCCATTTCCCCCACCACCTAGGAACCCTTATTCCATCCTCCCTCCTTATATCCCTTCTATGAGGCTGTGCCCGCACCTACCCTCCACCCCCATTACTCCCTCCTCACCCTCACACTCCCCCCCTTCTGCGTTGGTTTTTCATGGGACCAAGAATCTCCTCTCCCACCCATGCCCAACAAGGCCGTCCTCCCCTACGTATACCGCTGAAGTCGTAGGTCCCTCCCTATGTGCTCCCAGGCTGGTGGTTTAGACTCTGGGAGGCTCTGGTTGTTTGGTACTGTTGCTTTCCTCTTGGGGTCACAAACCCTTCCTGCTCCTTCAGTCTTCTAAGTTCTCCATTGGGAAACCTTTGATCTTATCAGTGGTTAGCTGTGAGCATCATCCTCTGAATATGTCAGTCTCTGGCAGATCTCTAAGGAGACAGCTATATCATATTCTTGAAAGCATGCATTTCCAGCCATCCACATCAATGTCTAGCTTAGGTGACAGTACATGGGGTGGATGTCCAGGTGGAATGGTGTCCTGATGGCTCCTCCTTCAGTTTCTGTCCCTTGTTTTGTTTCCATAATTGCTCCCTTGAGTATTTTTGTTACTGGTTCTAAGTAGAACTGAGGCATCCCCTCTTGGTCTTTCTTCTTCATGAGCTTCACATGGTATGTGGGTTGAGTCTTCGCTATTCTAAGTTTTTGGGCTAACATCCACTTAACAGTGAGTAAATACCATGTGTGTTCTTTTGTGATTGGATTAACTCACTCAGGATGATAATTTCTAGATCCATCCATTTAACTATAAATTTCTCGAATTCATTATTTTTAGTAGCTGAGTAATACTCCATTGTGTAGATGTACCACATTTTTTTGTATCCATTCCTCTGTTGAAGGACATCTTGGTTCTTTCTAGCTTCTGGTTATTATAAATAAGGTTGCTATGAACATAGTGGAGCATATGTCCTTGTTATATGTTGTAGCGTCTTCTGGGTATATGCCCAGGAGTGGTATAGCTGGATCCTCAGGTAATGCTATGTCCAGTTTTCTGAGGAACCGCCAGACTGATTTCCAGAGTGGTTGTACCAGTTTGCAATCCCACCAACAATGGAGGAGTGTTCCTCTTTCTCCACATCCTCGCCAGCATCTACTATCACCTGAGTTTTTGATCTTAGCCATTCTGACTGGTGTGAGATGGTATCTCAGGGTTGTTTTGATTTGCATTTCCCTGATGACTAAGGATGTTGAGCATTTCTTAAGGTACTTCTCAGCCACTCGAATTTCCTCTGTTGAGAATTCTTTGTTTAGCTCTGTTCCCCATTTTTTAATAGGGTTGTGTGGTTTTATGAAGTATAATTTCTTGAGTTCTTTGTATATCTTGGATATTAGCCCTCTATCAGATGTGGGATTGGTTAAGATCTTTTCCCACTCTGTTGGTTGCCATTTTGTCTTATTGACAATGTCCTTTGCCTTACAGAAGCTTTGCAATTTTATGAGGTCCCATTTGTCAATTCTTGATCTTAGAGCATAAGCGATTGGTGTTCTGTTCAGAAACTTTTCCCCTGAGCCTAGGTATTCGAGGGTCTTCCCCAATTTCTCTTCTATTAGTTTCAGTGTATCTGGTTTTAAGTGAAGGTCTTTTATCCACTTGGATTTGAGCTTTGTACAAGGGGATATGAGTGGATCGATTTGCATTTTTCTACATGCTTCCCTCCAGTTGAACCAGCACCATTTGCTGAAAATGCTGTCCTTTTTCCACTGGATGGTTTTAGCTCCTTTGTCAAAGATCAAGTGACCATAGGTATGTAGGCTTATTTCTGGCCTTCAATTCTATTCCACTGATCTTCCTGCCTGTATCTGTACCAATACCATGCAGTTTTTATTACTATTTCCCTGTAGTACAGTTTGAGGTCAGGGATGGTGATTCTCCCCAAAGTTCTTTTGTTGTTGAGAATAGTTCTTGCTATCCTGGGTTTTTTGTTGTTCCAAATAAATTTGCAAATTGCTCTTTCTATCTCTATGAAGAATTGATTTGGAATTTTGATGGGGATTGCATTGAATCTATAGATTGCTTTTGGCAAGATGGCCATTTTTACTAAATTAATCCTGCCAATCCAGGAGCATGGGAGATCTTTCCATCTTCTGAGGTCTTCTTCTACTTCTTTCTTCAGAGACTTGAAGTTCTTGTCATACCGATCTTTCACTTGCTTGGTTAGGTTTACTCCAAGATATTTTATGTTGTTTGTGACTATTGTGAAGGGTGTCATTACCCTAATTTCTTTCTCAGCCTGTTTATCTTTTGAGTATAGGAAGGCTACTCATTTGTTTGAGTTGATTTTATATCCAGCCACTTTACTGAAATTGTTTATCAGGTTTAGGAGTTCTCTGATGGAAATTTTAGGGTCACTTAAGTATACTATCATATCATCTGCAAATAGAGAAATTTTGACTTCTTCCTTTCCTATTTGTATCCCTTTGACTTCCTTTTGTTGTCTAATCGCTCTAGCTAGGACTTCCAGTACTATATTGAATAGGTAGGGTGAGAGTGGACAGCCTTGTCTAGTCCCTGATCTTAGTGGGATTGCTTCAACTTTCTCTCCATTTAGTTTGATGTTGGCTACTGGCTTGCTGTAGATTGCTTTTACTATGTTTAGGTATGGACCTTGAATTCCTGCTCTTTCCAGGACTTTTAACATGAAGAGATGTTGAATTTTGTCAAATGCTTTCTCAGCATCTAGTGAGATGATCATGTGGTTTTTTTCTTTGAGTTTATTTATGTAGTTGATTACATTGATGGATTTTTGAATATTGAACCAACCCTGCATTCCTGGGATAAAGCCTACTTGATCATGATGGATGATTGCTTTGATGTGTTCTTGGATTCGGTTTGTGAGAATTTTATTGAGTATTTTTGCGTCAATATTCATAAGAGAGATTGGTCTGTAGTTCTTTTTCTTTGTTGGGTCTTTGTGAGGCTTTGGTATGAGCATAATTATAGCTTCGTAGAACAAATTGGGTATTGTTCCTTCTGTTTCTATTCTGTGGAATAGTTTGAAGAGAATTGGTATTAGGTCTTCCTGGAAGGTCTGGTAGAATTCTACACTAAAACCATCTGGCCCCGGACTTTTTTTGGTGGGGAGATTTTTGATGACTGCTTCTATTTTTTTAGGGGTTATAGGGCTGTTTAGATGGTTTATCTGCTCCTCGTTTAACTTTGGTACCTGGTATCTATCTAGAAAGCTGTCCATTTCATCCAGGTTTTCGAATTTTGTTGAGTATAGGCCTTTGTAGTAGGATCTAACGTTTTTTTTTAATTTCCTCTGTTTCTGTTGTTATGTCTCCCTTTTCAGTTCTAATTTTATTGATTTGAGTGCTGTCTCTGTACCCTTTGGTTAGTCTGGCTAAAGGTTTGTCTATCTTGTTGATTTTCTCAAAGAACCAGCTCCTGGTTTTGTTGATCTTTTGTATAGTTCTTTTTGTTTCAACTTAGCCCTGAGTTTGATTATTTCCTGCCGTCTACTCCTCTTGGGTATATTAGCTTCTTTTTGTTCTAATGCTTTCAGGTGTGCTGTCAAGTTGTTAATGTATGCTCTTTCCATTTTCTTTTTGTGGGCACTTAGAGCTATGATTTTTCCTCTCAGTAATGCTTTCATGGAGTCCCATAAATTTTGATATGAAGTGTCCTCATTTTCATTTAAATCTAAAAAGTCTTTAATTTCTTTCTTTATTTCTTCCTTGACCAAATTATCATTGAGTAGAGCATTGTTTAGTTTCCACATGTATGTATGCTTTCCGTTGTTTTTGTCCATGTCAAAGACGAGTCTTAATCCATGGTGGTCTGATAGAGTACAAGGGATTATTTCAATCTTTTTGTATCTGTTGAGGCCTGTTTTGTGACCAATTATATGGTCTATTTTGGAGAAGGTACCATAAGGTGCTGAGAAAAAAGTATATTCTTTTGTTTTAGAATGAAATGTTCTATAGATGTCAGTTAATTCCAATTGTCTCGGTTTAGTTTCTGTTTCCACGATCTGTCCATAGCTGAGAGTGGGGTGTCGAAATCTCCCACTATTATTGTGTGAGGTGCAATGTATGCTTTAAGCTTTAGTAAAGTTTCTTTTATGTATGTGGGTGCCCTTGCATTTGGGGCATAGATGTTCAGAATTGCATGTTCCTCTTGGTACATTTTTCCTTTGATGAGTATGCAGTGACTTTCTTTGTCTTTTTTGATTACTTTTGGTTGAAAATTGATTTTATTTGATATTAGAATGGCTACTCCAGCTTGTTTCTTGGGGACATTTGCTTGGAAGATTGTTTTCCAACCTTTTATTCTTTGGTAGTGTCTGTCTTTTTCACAAAGGTGTGTTTCTTGTATGCAGCAGAATGTTGGGTCCTGTTTATGTATTCAGTCTGATAGTCTATGTTTTTTATTGGAGAATTGAGTCCATTGATATTAAGAGATATTAAGGAAAAATGAATGTTGTTTCCTGTTATTTTTGTTATTGGCAGTGGAGTTATGTTTGTATAGCTACCTTCTTTTGGGTTGTTGGAGGATTACTTTCTTGTTTTTTCTAGGTTGCAGTTTCCCTCCTTGTGTTGGAGTTTTCCTCCAATTATCCTTTGAAGTACTGGATTTGTGGTAAGATATTGTGTAAATTTGGATTTGTCATGGAATATTTTGGTTTCCCCATCAATATTGATTGAGAGTTTTGCTGGTTATAGTAGTTTGGGCTGGCATTTGTGTTCTCTTAGGGCCTGTATGATATCAGTCCAGGATCTTCTGGCTTTTATAGTTTCTGGTGCGAAATCTGGTGTAATTCTTATAGGTCTAACTTTATATGTTACTTTGCCTTTTTCCCTTACTGCTTTTAGTATCTTCTCTTTGTTTTGTATATTTGATGTTTTGATTATTATGTGACGGGAGGTATTTCTTTTTTGGTCTAGTCTATTTGGGGTTCTGTAGGCTTCTTGTATATTTAAGGACATCACTTTCTTTAGGTTAGGGAAGTTTTCCTCTATAATTTTGTTGAAGATATTTACTGGTCCTTTAAGTTGAGAGTCTTCACCCTCATCTATACCTATTATCCTTAGGTTTGGTCTTCTCATTGTGTCCTGGATTTCCTGGATGTTTTGTGTTAGAACCTTTTTGCATTTCACATTTTCTTTGACCGCTGTGTCTATGTTTTCCATGGTATCTTCTGCACATGAGATTCTCTCTTCTATCTCTTGTATTCTGTTGGTGATGCTTGCGTCTATAACTCCTGATCTTTTTCCTAGGTTTTCTATCTCTAGGGTAGTCTCCCTTTGGGATTTCTTTATTGTTTCTACTTCCAGTTTTAGATCCTGGACAGTTTTGTGTAATTCCTTCACCTGTTTGGTTGTGTTTTCTTGTATTTCTTTAAGGGCTTCTGCCTGTTTATCTGCGTTCTTCTCAAATTTTTTGAGAGTGTTGTTTATGTCCTTTTTAAATTACTCCATCATCATCATAAGAAGTGATTTTAATTCTGAGTCCTACTTTTCTGGTGTGCTGTGGTGTTCCGGACTTGCTATGGTGGGAGAACTGGGTTCTGGTGATGCCAAGTAACTTTGGTTTCTGTTGTTTACATTCTTATGCTTGCCTTTTGCCATTTGGTTAACTGTAGTGCTACTCACACTCACTGGTTCTGACTGGAGTCTGCCTTTCCAGTTATCTTGGTTGTGTCAGAACTCCTCGGGGTCCGGATGACTCTATGATCCTGAGCTCCAGCTGTTCTGTGTACAGTGTTATGTGTACAGTGTACACTGTACACTGTGTACAGTGGCTCCTCTAGGTTATCTCAGGATATGGTGTCTCCACGGCAGTAGACCAGCTAGGTGTTTGCTGCTCTGAGTGTAGTTGCTCCTCTAGGATGCTTCAGGATATGGTGTCCCCTGCCCTGCAGTTCTGCGGTTCTTGACCTGGCTAGGATGCCCCCGGACACAGTTTCCTCAGGGGAGCAGATCAGCTGTGGGGCTGTTCAGTCCACTGGGGTCCGGCAAGGGGCAGATGGGGTGTGGTTTTCCACCGGAGCGGGTTCTGGGTGCCAGGTGCACTCTGGAATCTCCCTACTGCCAGTTGACCTTCTGGGGCCTAGGGCGCTGAGCGGCTGTTCCTACCTGCGACTCCACGGTCCCTGAGCTTACTAGGGTGCCACTGGATGCAGTTTCCTCAGGGTAGCAGATCCGCTGTGGTCCCTGAGCTGGCTAGGATGCCACCAGATGCAGGTTCCAAGGGGTAGCAGATCAGCTGTCTGGCTGATCAGTCCACCAGGTCCAGGCAAGGGCGAAGACTTTTTAAAAAGATGTAAATACACATGAATACATACATACATACATAAAATTTTAACATTCTTTTATATATTTTTACTGTTAACGACTGAGTTCCCTAAGCCAGTCATAGTATCTTTTGATATATGTAAAACTATAGGGCTTTTAACAACAGAATCTGACAAACCATGTGCTAACCTTGCTTTAGAATAAGGATGTACACACACACACACACACACACACACACACACACACACACACTGAGACATAAACACCAAAGAACTCTTCCCTCCAACACTTGAAGACTCTTGCTTGCTTGCCTGTAATAGAAGCCCTGCCCAGCTATGCTGGTGCAGTTATATTTCCAAGGTATCTGGATACCATCTGATAGTAAATGATGCTCTTTGCTCTTGTGCCAGCTAGTCCTATGTCAACTTGACACAAGATAGAGTCATCTGAAAGGAGGGGATCTCAACTAAGAAAATGCCTCCAATGAGAAAGGGAAAGCCTGAAGCACATTTTCTTAATTAGTGATTGATGTGGGAGAGTCCAGCTCATTGTGGGTGGAGCCACGCTAAGCTGGTGATCCTGGGATCTTTAGGAAAGCAAGCTGAACAAGCCACTGGAAGCAAGCCAGGAAGCAGCAATCTTCTGTTGTCTCTGCATCAGCTCCTGCCTCCAGGTTCCTGCCCTGACTTCCCTCAGCAATATAGTATGGCCTGAGAGCTGTAAGATGAAATAAGCCTTTTTTTTTTTTTTGGTTATAGTGTTGAGTCACAGTAATAGAAACCCTAGTTAAATTAGACCCTGAAAAGGATTTGAGCATCAAAATAGTAGAAGAGTTTAAGAATCTGGTGGGAAAAACATGCAGCAGGCTGGGCTGCACCCTTGTGGTGTATCACTGTGTCTGATCTGCAGCCGTATGCCTCACCTCTCCCCTCTGTACCATAAATTGTCTGTGGCTAATTGCTCTGCTTAAGGAAAATGTCTGCTTATGGAGGAATTTAGCAAACTCTACTAAACAAGCTTAATATAGCCAATCAAAATATGTCACTCTGGGTTGCTATGTGGGGGTGAGGACGCAGGCAAGGGGACAGAAGTGGTATAAAATGCTCTGCTTAACTGAGCTGAAGCTCTGTTTTGGGATTGATGTTGCCTACACCTGTTGTATTCATGCAATAAAGTTGCTTCCTAGCCTCCAGCCTTGTGTCACTTCTCTTGGTCATTTCCTACATCACCCTGGTTCCAGGAAGTGTCACACAAGACCATGAAAGCTGGAAGACTCTACAGATTACATCATTTAAAACAGAATGAAGGCCTGGGGTAAGAGCTAGCCAAAAGCTCAGAAGAGCACAAGTGAAAAACAGTTCCAATCCAGAGAGAGCCATCAGCATAGCTGAGCACAAGGTCCTGTATAATTTTCTGAAGACTCAGCTATGTTCTGTCATGCATGATCAAAATCCCCAGCCATGAATCTTTGCAAGTAGCTTTACAATAACCTGTGTGATCAAGATCAGCTGAGAGGTGTTTATTTGTGAATGGGGTTGATCAGCCCTTTGCTTTGACTCAACGGTAATTAGAACTGGAAGTGTCAAATGAAAGAAAGATACAAGGTGCTAGGTCATTCCCTTTCATAGCCTTCGAGCAAGAAAGCCCGGAGACAAAGCCTGCCCTCATTTTGTGGCACCAGAACCCTGGCTCAATCCCTGGTACACTTCTCTCCAGATGGTACCCTTAATGGTCTTCCTCTCCATCATTAGGGGTGACTCTAAGCCATGCTTTACTCTCCCCTGTGCCACAGACACATGTCCAGTTGCCTACTTAACTGCATTTGTGTGTCACAGACATGTTACATTTACCCATCCAAAACTCACACCTGGTCATGGCTCAAGCATGATCCTTCTTCAGGAAACACCAGTAATTCTGTGATTCCATAAGAGATGTTCAGTACCTAGAAGCTGTCTCTGCCTGTTCTCCTTGTCTCTCACTCCAATATCTCTTCTCCAGTATTTCCTTGACCATCAGGCTCCATTGGCTCTGCCTTCCCAATGTAGAGCCTAACTACTTCTTCCCATGTTCTGAGCCACAGGTATACCATCTGGAATGACCCAATATTACCTACTGTCTTGGTACTCTGTACGGGCATATCTGTGTGTACATGGAAGGTGTTCCGGGACACTGAAAACTTTCATACTGCATTGCCTCTTCCACTTATCACTAAGAATTGGATACTTCCATCATAGAATTGACCTGTTACTTTGTCAGCACAGGTATAACCCTGATTCTTTGCCTCACCTAGGATCCTCCTGTGTACAGTGTCTAACTTCCATAGGAAGCCATCTTTTATT